>SJYV01022774.1:1041405-1066411 GCA_006410875.1 Neotragus pygmaeus
TTGTGCTAGGAGGGCAAAATTGGGGATCCAGAGGCACAAATACCCAGCCAAGCCCCAAAAGGACAGAATTTCTGTTTTTGATGTCGGAAGTGGTAGGGCAGATATAAGGGATTTTCTATCAGTAGTTATATGTCTCTTTGTTGATGTCAGGAGAACTCTAAGATAGGTGACCTCAGGAAGGGAAAGTTGAGCCTTAATAGGAGACACTCAATAGCCCCTGATCAGCTAGGAAGTTGAGGCGTTGTATTGTATGTCGCTGAGAGTGTATGAGTGAGGGGCTACAGAGAAGAAGATCATCTATTGGAGGATAGGGCTTGGGGTCTGGGGCCCTGGGCACCTTCAGTCTTCAGTGGCGAGTCCGAGGAGTCTGGGCAGAGATGGGTCCGAGGACTCCTGCTCAGGACTGCGAGGAAATGTCTGGATCCCTAGAGGTTAGGGCAGTCTACCTTCCAATGTCCCTTTATGCCACAATTACTACATGGACCCAGAGGGGGCTTTGGCTTTAGGCATGAGCCAGCCCAGTGCCCTTCTTTACCGCACCTGTAACAGGGCCTGGATGATTTCTTTTCTCTGTCAGAGGATTGAGGTTTGGAGCCATGTAGGGCAGTGGCTAAGAAATGATATTTAGCCTGATCTCTCTGGGCCTTTTCTGGTTTTGCCTGTTCTTCCTGGTCATTGAAAATTTTTAAAGCCAAATTTAAAAGATCTTGTTGAGAGGTTTGAGGGCATTCCTTGCCTTTTTTAGCTTCTTGGAATGTCTGAGNAATGATATTTAGCCTGATCTCTCTGGGCCTTTTCTGGTTTTGCCTGTTCTTCCTGGTCATTGAAAATTTTTAAAGCCAAATTTAAAAGATCTTGTTGAGAGGTTTGAGGGCATTCCTTGCCTTTTTTAGCTTCTTGGAATGTCTGAGGACTATTGGGAAATAAAATGGGTATTAAGGACAATAGTACCTTCTATTGACGTTGGATCTAATTTTGTATATTTTTGTAGGGCTTCTGTTAATCTAGCTAGAAATTGTGCTGGATTTTCATCTGGCCTTTGAGTTATTTCTCTGAGTCTATCAAAGTTAACAGCTTTATGTCCTGTTTCTTGGAGGCCTGCAATAAGGCAAGTCACCATGTGATTACAAGCTGTTCACTCAGGATGCCCTGCCTGGTAGTCACAATTAGGGTCGTCCCTGGGATTGGCAGCTGAGCCTACAAGCTTAGTATCATCAGTTTGATGTATTTCATCAGCATGAGCCTCAGTGGCTTGACAGACTTATTCTTTTTCTTCTGGGAGGAGGGTTCAGTTCCGTTCATTCGCTCAGTCGTGTCCGACTCTTTTCAACCCCATGGATTCCAGCACACCAGGCCTCCCTGTCCATCACCAACTCCCGGAGCTNGATGCCATGATCTTTGTTTTCTGAATGTTGAGCTTTAAGCCAACTTTTTCATTCTCCTCTTTCACTTTCATCAAGAGACTTTTTAGTTCCTCTTCACTTTCTGCCATAAGGGTGGTGTCATCTGCATATCTGAGGTGATTGATATTTCTCCCAGCAATCTTGATTCCAGCTTGTGTTTCTTCCAGTCCAGCGTTTCTCATGATGTACTCTGCATTGAAGTTAAATAAGCAGGGTGACAATATACAGCCTTGACGTACTCCTTTTCCTATTTGGAACCAGTCTGTTCCATGTCCAGTTCTAACTGTTGCTTCCTGACCTGCATATTGATAGCCCAGGTTAAAGTTTTGAGTATAAACCAGAGGATCTTGGTCAAGTTACTTAAATTAAGCATTCTCTAAATCTCAGTTTTCTCATATGTAAAATGGACATTATTATAATTTTTACCTCATACAGTTTTTGTGATTTTGCTCTTATATAACTAAAAACAATCAGTTTTAGATATTATTATGATAATTATAGTAATTGTTGAGTGTTATATGCTATTAATCTTTGGTTATACCACTACACAATTAACTAGTATTTCATGAAAATAGTGACCCTCTACTTTCATAATGTTTTCTGTTTCTCTTGTATTAATACTAGCAATGAATACTATATAGCAGCATCACCATCTCCGCCCTCAAAAACAGTTTTCATCCATAAATTATTATTTGTTCAGATATATCTGAGATAGGATTTTTTCCAAATTCATAGAATTACTGGGTAATGGATAGAAACAGAGAAGAATAAATTATGTGTTTCAATATTTATTGAAATCAATTAGAATGTGTAGGGCATTAAAGTTGGTGGGCTTACGTCTTGACCTGTCAGATTCATATTCAGAGTTCATCTGCAACTTACTATCTTCATAACCTTGTGTAAATTACTTAATTTCACTAAGTTTTAATTTCCCTATATATAAAATGGAATTAAAAGAACATATCTAACAAAGTTGTTAAGTGTTAAATAACAAATGTGAAATCTTGGCTCATAGAATATGTTCTTTAACTATTTTATATATTCATTTTTATTGTAACTAGTTTCGTTCCACATTCTCATGGTCCTTACTTCTGTCTTCTGCATTCTGTACCTTCTAAATTCTCCTTTCAAATGATACCTTTCTATTTCACTTGATTTACCTGCTTTGGTCTGATGTTTATTAATTCGTAATTAGAATCCAGACCACTGTCAAAACTTTCCTTATGTCGTTTATTCTTATTTTACTTTGCAGTGATTTTTGCATGTTATAGATTAATAATTTGCTTATTTTTAAACTTCCTTCATCTTATAAAATATATTTCCTAAAAGTTGTTAATTTCATCATAAAGCTTCTGCACTCTTTTTGATCAAATTCTAAATTCTTGCTTTTGCCTCAGGAATTCTGCCCTGTTTTAACTGGCTTAAGTGTTTGCTTCTGTTTTCAAATTTAACTCTCAGTCACATGTTATATTATGCTTCAGGAAATATCACTGAGATCTATGCCAAGTGTCTTGTTAAGTGCTGATGGTACTGAGGTGAAAAGACATGGGCCCTGGCTTAAGCACTCAAGCTTTGAGTAGGCAAAATCTATTCAACCATATTTGAGTTACTTTTTTACTAGTACTTAAATGCTGCTGCTGCCTTAAATGAGTTCTTAACTAATATGATCAAGGCAGGGCCAATAAGATTATTTGTAGTATATGAATGAGAAATAGGGATTAAAATAAAATGAAATTTATAAAGAAACTTTTTGCCTTTTAGTCTTCAATTTTTCATTATGTTGAGGTCTAAATTAAAATGAAAAAGTATGCAACCACAGCTGTGCTTCCTTGGTGGCTCAGACAGTAAAGAATCTGCTGGCAATGTGGGAGACTCAGGTTTGATCCCCGGGTTGGGAAGATCCCCTGGAGAAGGGAATGGCTACCCACTCCAGTATCCTTGCCTGGAGAATTCCATGGACAGAGGAGCCTGACAGGCTACAGTCCACGGGATTGCAAAGTTGGACCTGGCTGAGTGACTAACACTTTCACTTTTACAGCTGTGCATTTTTTGGAATGAGATTTATCCACTGGGGAAGAGCTATGCAGGAAGGTAGAAGTTCTTCTTGAAATTCAGCATTACTTAGGTCTTTGAAGACCTTTTAAATGTCTTCGAAGATTATTGTCTTAATTATTTTATATGGTTTTATCTGTGTTTTATTAATTCCTTTCTAGAACCATCAGAACCAGTTGGAAGTATTTGATGGAAATGTTGCTCACATAAGCACCTGGCTTTATCAAGCTGAAGCACTGTTGGATGAGATCGAAAAAAAACCAGCAAGCAAAAGAGAGGAAATTGTGAAGGTAGCAGATCAGTAACACGTCTGAGAACGGAAGGCTTAGCTGTCACCTTTGTCTTGAGGAATGCTCCAAGTTACTTGTATACATGTGCTTCTCGTGCAGAAGATGTATGAACTTCTATGTTGGTGGGAGAAACCGAATGAGTCGTTTTGTTTGTTTCTTTGTTTTTGGTTTTTGTCTTAGCTAAATTTTTGTTCCATTCCTCTTAGATAAGAATTGGCATCTAAAAGTGCCATATTATGGGACTGTTAACATAATTTTTCCATTGTGATTTAATATGCTAGGAAAACAGAAAATACTTCATTTTGTCATGGTGCATAGTTGAATGCTGCATTGTTAGTTAACAGCGAAAGTGCATTCTTAGTTATTTTTTTCATGACTTGCAAAATTTGGTGGCACTACAGAGCATTGGAGCAACACTGACTTCATAATGAGTATTTGGCTTTCATTGCTTGGTGCATATTCCCCACCGACCCAGCTTTTCAGAGGGATCTGCTGTGAAAGAAAAGATAGTACACATTTTCAGAAGTGCAGTATGGCAGACTTCTTCACTTTTCTCAGCTTCTTGATACCCTTACGCACTGGTGATAAGCAAAGAAGAACTTGTTGTCTTGGGAACTCCAGAGTCTCAGAAAATTTCTAAAAGTAGCCCTTATTCTTTCCTGTGTTTTTACATTTTGTTTCAAAGTTGAAGGTCAGACCTAACTTTTGAGAATTATTGCCCCTGGGAAATCTTTTCTATCTACTGCTCAGGCCCCACCAATCCTTCTTTGGAACTCCTTGACACATCAGATATGGATGAAAAGCTGAATTCTGGGTTACAAATAATACTCTGGCAACATTTTGCAGACATCACTGAATGAATCTTTTTTTTCCTTTCACGTTGTTTATCGATGTCAGGAAACACTGCATAATTAAAGATTTGATGAGGAACCTGCAAACAATAAAGAATGTGTCTGTTTCCAGCAAAATAACAATTATTTAAGGTCCTTTAGATTTTACAGAGCTTTTTCACACCAGATGGTTTATATGAAACAAAACCATTTTAGAGTGTTTAATTATGCATCTATAAACCTTTAAAGAATGAGATAGTTTCCTTTCTTCACTACATTTTCTTTATTTCCAGGACTACAGTTTTAGTGAATTTATTAAATTTATTACATTTATTAAATCACTAAGATATGTTTAACATAACCTTTAGACAATTTTTCATGAAAGCCAAGACCTATCTGCAAAGTGTTTATTCCTTTCCGCTTGATTTTTCTTAAAGAGAATTTCAAGAATCTCTACATAACGAGCACAATTTGAGACAAGCAGTGGCTGTTTTTTTTTTTTTTANATTCTGATGCACTCTTGATTTTGTGCTGCATGCTCAGTTGCGTCTGACTGTTTGCAACCCCATGGACTGCAGCCTGCCAGGCTCCTCTGCCCATGAAATTTCCCAGGCAAGAAATTCAGAGTAGGTTGCCATTTCCTATTCCAGGGGATCTTTCCATCCCAGGGATTGAACCCACATCTGTGTCTCCTGCATTGGCAAGCGGATTCTTTACCATTGTGCCAATTGGGAATGTTGTAGCCACGCGTTCCGGGAAACAAACTCACTCAGGACAACGCAGATAGTGGAGTGCAGTTTATTACACCAGCGGGCCCAAGGCAGAGTCTCCTCTTAGCCAAGGACCCTGACCAGCATTTGTGAAAATCTTTTATACCCCGTGTGTACGTGTCTGAACCCACCACTTCAAATTCCTTGAGATTTACATAATACAAGGAAAATACAATCCCAATAACCCCATCATTCACGTGCTGTGTGCTCATGTGCTCAAACAGTCAAACATTAGCCAATAATCAATAAACCCAAGGTTACACTCTGATAGATACAGAAAAATTTATGGCCTGTCTGGAGGAAGGGGTGGTTAGTGTATGTTTTCTCTTAGGCGATGAATAACCTAGATACAATCTTCAAGGTTCCCCCGTCTGGAGGGGGTCTTATCCTTCTGTTGTTGTTTTCATAGGCACTAAACACAGAGTTCAGAGTCCATTGGAAAGGTGGCCGAGCATGATCAGCATGAACAGGCCTAAGATGGGGTCCAGGCCCAATGAATTCCTTCTTCAGGAAATCCACATTCTCGATGTTAGAATTAATATCTCATTTAACAATTGCCTGTTCTGTGCCTTGGAATTACTTATCCCTCCCATTTAGCAAGTGGAGAAACTACGTAATAAAGAAATTAAGAAATTCACTCAAATCACATAACCTTTAAGAGGTAAAACAATCAGGCTTTCAATTCCTGAGTTGATACTGGGGTTGATATTCTTAATCAGATGTCAAAATCCATAAGAAAAATGAAATCCAAAAGAAAAATGAAAATGAAAAGAAGAGAAATAGAAGATCTAGATTGTTAAGTTTTTGGAGTCAGCAACTTGAAAATCTAAGAAACTCTTGTCTTCCACAAAAATGCATTTTTATGCAACACTGATATAATTTCATGAGGCCATTCAACCTCTTGAGGGTTCTGCCTGCATCAAGTTTTACCTCTCATCTAGAGCCCCAAACTGGATGATGAATCATTCCTGGTAATGAACTAGTCCCCCTTTATAGGAATAGGGTTCTGCCTGTATAATGCTTCCTACTAATGTACATGGAAGGAAAAATTTGGTCTTAAATGTTTGATAGATAAAAACTGTTTCTTCTATTGGCTTAACTAGGAACAAAATGCTCATTGGTGGTTTATAACCCCAACTGCCTTTTAGCAGAGGAAATAGCAGATACCGATCTGATCTTGAAATCTTAAAGGGGCTGGGTCTTAGGGACAGAGGGCTACAGGCGTTAGTCACGTTGGCTGTAATGTCAAAGTTTTGCTACAAAACAAATAAAGGACCTTACTTGTATTGTAGTGCCTTTCTTTCTCATTTGAAGATAATGTTAATGGCAGGAATTTCTACCTTTGATAGCTTTGGGAGCAAATCAGGCTGAAAAAATTAACATATAATGCATGTGCCTTTGTGTTAGCACCACAGAGGCTATTTGCAGAGCCTGAAGCTGTTTGATAAGCATAGCACAGCTCATTTTTAACCTGACCTGAAACATTTATAATTTTTTCCCAGACAATTGTGATCAAATGCTTGGGAATGGTGGTGAAGGAGGGGAGGTTGGTCTCTTTTTATCAACCTACAAAAATAGAGGTGAACATTTATTCTTTCATAAAAGGGAAAATAGGTTGTCTTGAACTGTACTGGCAAATCCTTATTGTTTCTTTAATAAGTGTGGTTCTACATTTCAGAAGATAGCAAAGTATTAAGGGTAAATACATACCTCTATTCATTTGGCATTTATTTAATGTCTTGAAGTAACAGGCAGTCACTGATATAAATGGGTTGAGCTCTGAAAGTTTGTACTTGGGAAATTTGTTCATACAAATTATAAATAATACACACACACATACTCTTGTGTGCTCAGTCGTATTTGATTCTTTGCAGGCCCATGGACTGTAGCCTGCCAGGCTCCTTTGTCCATGGAATTTTCCAGGCAAGAATACTGGAGTGGGTTGCCATTTCCTATTCCAGGGTATCTTCCCTGCTGAGGGATCCAACCAGCAACTCTCGCATTGTCAGGTGGATTTTTTACCACTAGCGCTACTTCCAGCAATATGTATATATAGGCTTTGCTTTTTCCTAACTACATGAAAGATTAGCTAAAATATAAGCCTTTGGAATCGTCCTGCAAAACCTAACCACTATTCATGGCACTATTTCCATGGGACTATACAATTAATCTTAGAAACCTATCTAAATCTAGCAAAAAGAGAGACTCTAACTGTGTTCTGTAACTCTGTAAAACAGATTAGAGACTCTTGATGGGCTCTGGTGCAAGCACTTTTTCTTTCCCTCTGTCAGCTCGTTTTATAAGTGGGAGGGAATTCGCCCCCTGGTGGTATCACATAGAAGCATGAAATATTCGTAAATCAGGTGTTAATATATTATAGACTGCTTATGCATTCTTCCCCTCCCCCACCATGAGATTTAAAAAAAAATCTTTATATCTCCCTAAACATCTAGGGCATTAGCTTGCATCTAGGAGAAAATTCCCCAAGTTTGTTGAATGATTATTAAAGATATTGATTCTTTAGTGACAACTGAACAAGAGTGAATGACAGTCTTGCAAGTTCCTGTCATAGAATCGTAAGCAACAGGGTTTATCTTCCAATATGAGTTCACCAATATAGGATTTACTTTAAAGTGGCTTCCAATAGTACCAATAAATTTCTAACAAAATAGTCCCTGAGTTGAAATTTCTGTGCCACCACACCCTACAGACACACACACCACACACAAACACACACCACACACAAACACCCCCCACACACACACCCCACTTATCACACTTAATGTTCCAGTTAAACCAGTCTTCTTGTCATTCTCCAGACACAATTTTCACTGCCCTTCCCCCTTTGCCTTTATTTACAATTTTCCTTTGGCCCTACTGCCTAGAAGGGATTCGTTTTTTCTTTCTATATTGCCTTAAATCGAACACTTCCACCTTATAGCAATATGAGAAATAACTATTCTGCCTTTCTTTCCTGAGATATACTGAGAATCTGAGGACTGTGATCTTTCTGATCTTAAAAAACGAAAACAGAAAATAAAAACATTTTTGTCTGAACTCCCCTGCCTAAATAATTAGCACCTCCTTTTGCCTTATCTCTAATCTTCCATTCCTCACAGTTCAAAACCTTATTATCTAACATCTTGTTCAAATACTTCTAAATTATAAGTTCCTGGGCTGAAATCTCTTCCTAAACTTCTTATACTTCTCCATGTATTAGTCCACTCCTGGGATTGTTTACCACATTTATGCATTCATTTTCCTAATTCACTCATTCAGTGAGCACCTATGAAACCTGAAAGAGACATTTTGATGATATTTGGGTATTATTGTGCCTAGGACAGGACTATTTCACATTATCTACAAGATGGAAAGCCTGTTGCTATAAAAGCAAACAAAAAATAACTGCTAAATGGTGTCTGCCAATATCCTGGTTCTGCCTCAGTTTAACATAATCCTCTTATGTCTAGTGGAGATCTCAGTGTGTGTCAGCTAACAGGCCTAGTGGGGAAAAACATGGACCCTGAGGAACAAGAGTGTAGATTTCATGCCTGAAAGCTTCAACTGTTCACTGGGAAATATGGTTCAGTGTTAATCTGCTGAGAAAGAAGATGGCAGCAGGGAGCTTGGGACTTAAGGAAAATTGAATAATCCCTAGGAAGAAAGTAAGAGACTCTTTCCTAGAGAAGCATGAAAAGATGGCTTTGAGGGTCTCACTGAGATACAGGGACCAAAAAACATATAGTAACAAAACCTGTGGTTTCCTCTGCTGGTATTGAGTACCTAGGGGCAGGGACAGAAAAGACCAAGTGTACATTTAGCCAAGGTCAGGACTTGAAGTCAGATGCCGCTGAGGGAGATAGCTGGAAAGAGACTTGTAGTCGGAGGAGGGAAGGAAGCAATGAGAGGAAGAGGAGCTGGAGGGACTGGAGAACTCAGTGGGACAAGGTGGGTGAAAGCTGGACCACTAAAGAGGTGTGGGTAGAGATTATTTTTATACTGGAGAGTCCAGCACCAGAAATAAAGCTGTTCTTGGTGAGAATATGGTTGAGAACAGGTTGCTCATGGAGAATGGAAGTTCAAATTTTGTAAATTAAGGAGATGAAGTTGAAGCTAGATGGATTTCTCACCAGATGTGAATGCTGTCTGTAACTACGGCAGGGGCCCTGGAAGTCATGACTCCTATGAGTCAGATGCCAAAATCTTCAGTAAATGAAGGCTTACGGGACGGAGAGAGTGGTAGAGCCACCTGGCCATGAAACCCAAAGAAGAGCTGTTAGAAAAATGCAAAAGGGAATTTTGCCTTTTAGTGAAGTTTGACTGGTTTATATAATCGTTTGTTTTATTCTATGAAACTGCTTATTTTTCCCACTTAATAAGTTAGAAAACATACATGTGGCAGAGAAGCATACCAACTGAAGAAAAAACCATCCAACTCTACAAGGACTCAGTCACTAGCCACTGAAGTTGCTGACCTTTAATACACCCTGAAAGGAGCTCAGGGTGGAGATTAGGAGTGAGATACTCTGTGCTCTGGGAAAACTGGCAGAAAAGGCTTTCAGATAGTTTGATATTTTTCAGGAGAGTGTTTTATGAACCCAAACTCCTGTATCTTCCCATACTTAGAAAAACTAAGAGGTCTGTTTCCTCATGACCTCATGACTAGCAACAAACTTCTACCAGGATGTGTGCTTGGTTGTCCATATTCTCTTAACGAAACTCTCATATGTATTGACCTCCCCCGTTTACCTCCTGGAACAGTTCTCCAGAATTCTCTGAGGGGCTGTCTCCCCAGCTATAGTCCTCAGAAAGACACTAAATAAACTCAACTCATAGCTTTTAAATTTGGCTGTGCTGGGTCTTCATTGCTGGGCAAACTTTTCTCTTGCTGTGGCGGGTGGGGGCTGCTCTCTAGCTGCAGTGCGTGGGCTTCTCGTGGCAGTGGTGCGGAGAAGTGCGCGCTTCTCTTGCTGTGGAACGTGGGCTCTAAGGCGTGTGGGATTCAGTAGCTGTGGCATGCAGACTTAGTTGCCACATGACATGAGGAATCCTCCCAGACCAGGAATGGAACCCATAGCTCCTACTGGCAGGTGACCTCCCCACTATTTCCCCCAACAGAGAAGCCCCTGTGTGTGTGTGTGTGTGTGTGTTTTTGTTTTTTAAGTTGATAAGTATTATTGTTGTCCAATCACTCAGTCATGTCTGACTCTTTGTGACCCCAGGGACTGTAGCCCACCAAGCTCCTCTGTCTGTGGGATTTCCCAAGGCAAGAATACTAGAGTGGGTTGCCATTTCCTTCTCCAGGAGTGGCACCAGTGGTAAAGAATCCACCTGCCAATGAAGGAGACACAAGAGACTCGGGTTTGATCCCCAGGTCAGGAAAATCCCCTGGAGAAGGAAATGGCAACCCACTCCAGTATTCTTGCCTGGAAAATTCCATGGACAGGAGCTTAGCGGGCTACAGTCCATGAGGCTGCGAAGACTTGAACACAACTGACTGATTGAATGCATTGCCTGACAAGTATGTGAAAAGTATACATATTCAGAAATAAATACTGAGAAAAAACTTAGGTTTTTTTTTTTTTTTAATGAGAGGCAATTTATCAGCCATCATGAATTTCCTGTCTCATTTAAAAATATCACAAACTGACATTCTGCTAATGCATTATGTCTGATCAAATTCATATTTTGCTTTATCTAAGCTTCAGGTAGCATTTAAGTGTTGTACTGGGCAACTTGTTTACAAGGATTAATCCCACGTTTAAATATTTTAATGACAAGATGTGAGGATGTTCTCTTTCTGCATCACTTCTCACCCAATTTAGGATAAAAAGTATAAATCTTTTTGCAGCAAACACATCTCCTCAAGAATCAGAGCTTGATTTCAAAACTGAGAAAAAGTCATCGTAATTCTTTTAAACTTAAAACAGAAGGATAGTATGGGAACTCAACGTGATAATGGTAAATGCTAGACATAAATTTTTATTTATTTATCAACTATATGAGGAATTGGGCTTCTCTTGTAGCTCAGTTGGTAAAGCATCTGCCTGCAATGCAGGAGACCTGGTATTGATTCCTGGGTAGGAAAGATTCTTTGGAGAAGGAAATAGCAACCCACTCCAGTGTTCTTGCCTGGAGAATCCCATGGACAGAGGAATTGGCAGGCTACAGTCCATGGGGTAGAAAGAGTTGGACACCACTTAGTGACTGAACCACCACATGAGGTATTATAATCTACTGGTTAGAATTTCCTTATAAGTGATCTCTATATTATGAGAGAGTCCAAAGAGAGGGCTCTCACCTCCACCATCTATGCTCCTTTAAATTCTCAAGAATATCACTGAGTGAAAGTGAAAGTTGCTCAATTGTGTCTGACTCTTTGCGACCACATGGACTATACAGTCCATGGAATTCTCCAGGCCAGAATACCGGAGTGGGTAGCCTTTCCCTTCTCCAGGGGATCTTCCCAACCCAGGGATGAAACCCATGTCTTCTGCATTGCAGGTGGATTCTTTACCAGCTGAGCCACAAGTGAAGCCCACTGGACTTAACCCAAATAATAATCAATTTACTATTGACAATTGTTCCTCTCAGCTAAGAACATAAAATAAGAAAGAATCTGGAAAGATCAAGGCATATAGTTACAATTCCAAGTGCATAAGGCACAAACAAATTTTTCTTCCAAATGTTCTCTTAAATTCTTGTGGATTTTTATTGCATGGAAGTGAACTAAATGGCAGGAATTTGCAGGGATAACCTGTCCAAGTCTCTTTTTTAAAAAAAGCAAAGAAGAAAGGAAGGAAAAAAGAGGAAGGTAGTGAACTCCTTTAATATCAAGTCAGGCATTTTGGTTAGGGCTGAGCAAGTCTGGATGGGAATATAACCAGAGAGAAGAAGGGGTTACAAGTCTATAGGGTTGAAATGATGAGCTGGTCCTGGCTGGTGCTCTCAGTTTCAGCAGGACTATCTTGATAGTCCTATAGGCTTCTTGTTAGTCACTTGAACTATGCAAGAATGCTTAGAAGGTTGACTTCCCAAGTGATAACCTTGGACTCCTATGTCTCAGCCCAACCCTATACCCACTCCCTTAGGCAAAGTTGCCACCTCATCCATCACACACCAATAGAGTCATTACTGTAACATCATGACACGCATTAGTTATGTGCTATACATACTAAATTTAAAATCTATTTTAGGCCTCATCCCCATTATCATCAAATGGGGTGATGTTGGTGTGGATTCCCCTTTTATCTTCACCATCTTTCAGAAGGTTGGGGTATACTTGAAGGGGAAGCCACAGAAGTCCTCATCTTTGCCGCTTCTGCTGATCCTCCATGTGTGTGCAATGAAGTGAATCATGAGAAACATAAGGACTCTCTCAAGGTCATCAGGAATGCCATCTGAACCACCAACCATTTGACCCTCCTGCATAAGATCATCCATAAAACTTTATCATCACAGAGGAACTCACAATCACAGTCCATGAGTCAAAGCTACCCAGAGACAATGGCAAACCCAGAGACAATGGCAAACCACGGTGTGAGAGTCACGGTGCTGTCTAGAGCATACTCCTTGCAACCAATGGTACCACCAAGAGTCTGTTCTGGATCTGACCTGCCCTTTAGAGAAAAACCTGCTAAATTCAACAACATCAATGATGTGGTGTAGCAGGACTCCTAAAGAGCATCTTGGGTGCCACTGAGGACTAGACTGTCTCCTGTGACTTTAACAGAGTCTCCCATTTCTCCACCTTGATGCAGGGCTTGGCACTGCCCTCAATGACCCTTTTGTTAAGCTTATTTGTGGGTATGAATTTGGCTACAGCAACCATGTGGTAGACCTTAAGGTCCATGTGGTTCCAAGGAGAAAAAAAAATCCTTGGAAAACAAGCATAACAGCTTTGAAGTAGAGAGAAATTCTCAGTTGCTAAGAAGGCAAGGACTCTCTACCCCCACCACACTGAGAAACTAACATCTGCAACACATTGCCCATCCCAAGCCCCTGAAGAACCCTACCTTTTCCATCAGCACAATCAATACCATACACTGCACCCAGAGGTTAAGAAATCTACATGAGTTCCCCGCTTAGAACCAGATCCAAGCTCTTTAGTATGTTAATTCTCTTCCTAGATTGAGCTCTCAGATGATTTCTCTGTGCTCACCTCTATCATTCGTCCAACACAATAGCCTATACTTCATTCATACTGGCCTATTTGCTGCATTTTATCAACTGTTTTAGTGAATACTATTTCCTTGTCTTGAATGTTCTATGATCTCTGTCCATCTGATAAATGATAGATAATCTTTAGCTAATTGATGTAACAGCGTGTCAAAAAAGGAAGTCAGAAAGAGCTGTGTGGGAATGTCTTGACAATGAAGAGTTAGCAGTATATTATTGCTCACAGGTAAGCAAATCATTCATGATTGTTGGTTGTGAAATAGCTAGATATATGATGTTACTGAAGAGGCATAACCCAAATATCACCTCTTCTTCATTTCCCCTGTCATGCCCGCAGTCCGAGTCCCCAAAACTGAGAGAAAACAAGACATCCACGGCAATGCAAAAGCAAAAATGGAATTTATTTCTAGCTCGAGCTAGGCCCCTCCCGCCCCCGCCCACATCCAATGCAGTGGAGTGGAGCAAGAGCCCCGAGCCCTGGATTACAGCAGTATTTATAGGTTTAGGACAAAGACAGGGAGTTGGCAGGGGCGGATTGGTTGCAAGTGTTTCTTGGCATCTACTGATTGGCTAAATTTTCACACACGGGCTTTCTTAGGGGATTTTCATCCTCATCCTGATAAGCTTAAACTAGGCTACGGGGAGTATACTCATTGGTCAAGTCTTGGTGCCAGTGGCGGATGACTTCAGTTCCTCCCTGGCAATGACTCAGCTCTTCTGCAAAGGAGACTCAGGCCTACCTTGGCCCCCTGAAGCCTGTCATGGCGCCTGTTTGGTCCCAACACCCCTATCCCCATTCCTCACCTCCTAATAAAATATCTCCCTGCTAGAATTATTTCGTCCTCTACTTTAATGATAAATCTAAGCCATCACTTGTGAGTTCCTTCATTCCTAAGGTCCTAAAAAAGAAATGAAGTTTCTTCACTTCTAAGGTTCGCCATTTCTAAGGTTTACTGAGAAGGATTTCATTCTATCCAGCTGCTTCTCTGAGTCCTCATAAGATCATATTAATCTTTCCCTCTTTATTGGAGTCTTCCAGTCTAGCTACTGGATTGACCAAAAGGTTCTTTTGGGTAACATCTTATGGAAAAACCCAAAGGAACCTTTTGGCCAATCCAATACAAATATGCACAGATGCCCCCACCCTGCATCACTTGACCTTAGTGCCCCTTTAGCTGACACCATTATTTCTAAAATTTCTCACTCAACAGTTCTGGCAGGCAATACACCAGCTGATATGTCCTCTGTTTTGTTATTAAGGCATTTCTCCACAGCTGCTTTCAGCATCCTCTATCACCCCTTCCACTAGACAGTTATCCCAGTTCCTTCAAGTTTATCTAACCAAAAATAAATTGAAATACCAACTGCAGTTACCTTAATTTCTATTTGGCATAGGTGATCATGCAGCTCTTGAAATGCTCTCTTCCCCATCTTCATCTTTCAGAACACCAGAACACCCTTGTGTTCTCCTAGTTTTCCAAGCACATCCTTCAGACTCTCACCTGGATTTCTCCCCCTTCCTCCTCCTTCACTCTACACACATTCTTGACTCTCATCTCTTTAATAGATATTTTACTTTCACAAGTTTAGCCATCATTCTTGTATGGAACAGTCTCATATGTAAGTCTTGATATCTCTACCAAGTTCTGCTTCTGACTTCTATCTGCCTGTGGGATGCTTCCAATTATGAAGTGAAGTGAAGTGAAAGTCACTCAGCCCTGTCCGACTCTTTGAGACCCCATGGACTATACATTCCATGGAATCTCCAGGCCAGAATACTGGAGTGGGTAGCCTTTTCCTTCTCCAGGGGATCTTCCCAACCCAGGGATCAAACCCAGGTGTCCCGCCTTGCTGGCAGATTCTTTAACAGCTGAGTCACAAGGGATGCCCAAGAATACTGGAGTGGGTAGCCTATCCCTTCTCCAGTGGATCTTCCCGACCCAGAAATCAAACTGGGGTCTCCTGCATTGCAGGTGGGTTCTTTACAAACAGGTCTATCTACTTATGGATGCCACAAACACCTGGGGTGACAGCGCTACAGCTACTTCTCATTACTTCTCTTCCAAAGACGCCTTTGTGTCTACGTCTTACATTTCCCTTCCAGAAGAACCACAGTAGAAGCATGACCAAGAGACAAAGATCTCTGCCACTTTTAAAGGCTTCCGAGAGACTCCCCTGGTGGTCCAGCAGTTAAGACTCTGTTTCCACTTCAGGGGGCATGGATTTGTTCCCTGGTCAGGGAACTAAGATCCCATGTGCCACATGGCATGGTACCCCCAAAAAAGAAATTACAGGCTTTCAAAAATGATAATTTTCTAAGTTTCTCTAGTAAACAAACTTTATAAACCAGGCTACAGAGAACTGAAGAAAAATGATGATCCTTTTGCATCTTAAGGTAGATAAAGTTCTATATTTTAAGGCTATAGATCAAAAAAAGGCTCATTTTACAAAGGAAATCCCTTCTAAAGAAGCACATAAAGAGGTTTAGATAGATTCTTTAAAAGACAAGACAGGCTTAAGAGTATTTATCTCAGAGGGATATTTTATGTAAGATATAAGGCAGAAAGAGATCCCAGAAAAATGAGATGCTGTATGAATGCAAAGACTGTTTCATTCTAATTATATTAATTTAATCCATTTACTCCATGGGGATCATGCCCTAAAGATTTCAAAAGATTTAGTCATCTTCCTCTGTTACAGATTTGCTTTAAATCTTTATCTCTTCAGCTGTCTATCTTTTCGTCTAGAGGCTTTTGGTACAAAATGTTTCCATTAGAAGAAATATTTGACCAACCCTTTAAACTCTGAACAAAATAACATCTATTCTGGATTGCAGGCTGGTTTTTGAATAATAAATCTTCCTGCAGTTAAAAATGGATAATTAAGGTCTGTTTCAGACACTTGATTTTAGAGAAAGGAAGCTCAGTAATTAAAGTGAGAATGAAAAAAATGAAAATGAAAACTGATCAGGAGTGAATAACAATTTTCCATTTTCATTTAAAGGAATCTCTCAGGCACTAAGTTTATTCATGTTGCCCCAGAGGCTACTCAAACTATTTATCTGCTTTTCAAATAGTCTCAGATTTTGAGCAAAGGAAATGTAAGCTATGTTATTTTGGTTCTATAAGCTACATAGGAATGAAAGGCAATTCTAAAGTTTATGTCGCAGTGGAGGCTGAGATAGAGGGAAACGAGAGCAAAGACGTGTTGACCAGGAGTAACTGGCCAATCACCTCTGCCCTGTCCTTCCCCACAATGGCCTCTTTCTGGGAGAATCCCAGCCAGAGAAGGTCACAAACCAGTTTTAAGGTTGCTGTGTCTTCAAAGCCCATCTGCCTTTCAACAGCCTCCAGCTGGCAAAGAACTGCAGGTCATAAGGGGCTGCTATAGGTCTCCAGGACAGACTGTTCTACCTGAGGACCAATGACCTCACTAACCTCAAACAAGGATGTCTTTCATCCACTCTAGGGCATAACAGTCAAGTATGTTCAACATCATCGTGGCTTTCAGGTCAGCCCTAACAACAGGAAAGAAGAGCCAAACTCCTGGGTGAGAACCCCAAAACATCTGAACCATCCTCTCCAAGAAAATAAAAATCTCACAGAAACTATCAGGAGAGAACCACAAGAAGAAAATAAAGCTCATTTTTCTGTTTAAGACTAATAACACTGACATTTCCAATGATAATGCACAGCATTCACACCAAACTAAAGTGATTAATTATCTCACTTGTCACCTTTATAAAAGTTTAAGTTCTCCTTGGGATGACTGGAGGACAGCTTAGCACAAATCAAACAAACTAAAAACCAGTAATTGCTCATTATCAGTTGAAGGAGTTTAATTTTTAACATAACCTCTATTCCTCAAATTTTGTTTAATGCAGAAACTAAAGTATTAAAGACATCAATCCACACAGGTAAGGCTTCAGACTTTACAAAAGACTAAAGATAATTTTAAAAAGCCTATTATTAAAGGTTCCATGTGGGACAGTAGGGGAGTCTCATGCTGCTGCTGTGGGCCCTAGGTGGGCTGGCTCTAAACAGCATTGTGTTCAATCTGTCTGCTTATCTTGAATACTCTTTGTTAACTGCTATATTTATATCAGGGCTTTCCATGTGGCACCAGTGGTAAAGAACCCACCAGCTAATGCAGGAGACATAGAGACGTGGTTTCAATCCCTGGTTCGGGAAGATCCCCTGGAGGAGGGCATGGCAACCCACTCCAGTATTCTTGCCTGGAGAATCTCATGGACAGAGGAGCTTGGCAGGCCATAGTCCATAGGGTCACAAAGATCAGACATGACTGAGTGACTTAGCTCACTCATACATATTTATATTTAATTTTTTTCAGATAGTTTTGAGTGGTATACAGAGCTATAGCCATCTTTCCAAATGACTTTTGTATAATAGAAAGTTTGTGTCCAAAGCNCATAGTCCATAGGGTCACAAAGATCAGACATGACTGAGTGACTTAGCTCACTCATACATATTTATATTTAATTTTTTTCAGATAGTTTTGAGTGGTATACAGAGCTATAGCCATCTTTCCAAATGACTTTTGTATAATAGAAAGTTTGTGTCCAAAGCATTGGATAGTTTGTTCCACTCTTTTTCACCATGCATGCACAAACTTAATTGGATTAATATACTTGAAGTTTCTCATACATTTTTTTAACATCTGAGCATTATAAAGTACTGACCAGAATAGTGTGGCAAAGTATAAGGCACAATTCTTGATGTCACAGAAGGCAGGAAGGTGAGCCCAAGTTTCTGTGGGTCAGCACCAGCTGGGACCCTGGCAAGGTGACACATGGTTCTGAATGGTAACTCCAGGCAACTAGAGGCTGCAGGTCCTGAGAGTTGCATTGATCTTCACAGAAGCATGAGACTTGCTGGAAGTATGTACAGACCTGGGGCACCTCCTTGTTGTGAGCNCAAGGTGACACATGGTTCTGAATGGTAACTCCAGGCAACTAGAGGCTGCAGGTCCTGAGAGTTGCATTGATCTTCACAGAAGCATGAGACTTGCTGGAAGTATGTACAGACCTGGGGCACCTCCTTGTTGTGAGCAAAGTGGCAGCTTGGACCCCCAGGGAGAAGCACCTTGGAGAAGTTCCTGCATAGCCACTGGGAGTGGGGACAGCTCCCCCACCATGCCCGCTTACAGCCAGCCCTGTGAGGTCCATCACAGCTGCTGCCCCAGTTGGGAATCCTGATTTATTTTCTAATCTGACACTTTCTTTTTAACTGGCAAGTTTGGTCCAAATGGAAATGCAAATTTTTATTGTAGTAAACTTCAAAATATTTCTATTGTCCTATTTTGTGTCTTCTATTTGTCCTGCTATTTTGATGCTTTTTCTCTAACTTTTTGCCTTTTGATTGATTCCATTTTTAAAATGTATCTAATTTCCTTCTGAAATTTTTAAAGTTATTCACTATATTTTTATTGTATCTAACCCTTAATATGCTCATCTTCATATGTAACTTTAAAGTTAATATTTTCACCTTCATTTAACAAGCAAAAGATCTTAGGAAGTTTTATGTAAAACCACTTGTTTGCCAGATATTCTTACCCCATTTACATTTTGATCTTAATAATTTTTTTACCTGCAAAATTAAATATTTTGTCATGGACTTAACATTTTAGATTTATCCATATGTTAATCTTTGCTCATCATTCCTTCNTGTAAAACCACTTGTTTGCCAGATATTCTTACCCCATTTACATTTTGATCTTAATAATTTTTTTACCTGCAAAATTAAATATTTTGTCATGGACTTAACATTTTAGATTTATCCATATGTTAATCTTTGCTCATCATTCCTTCCTGCATCTCAGACACACCTTTAGTTTATTTTTTCTTCTTCCTAAAGTAAGTTCTTTTTGAAGCGCTAATGAGGATCTGTTGGTAATAAACCCTCCAAATTTGTTTGTTGAAAATGTCTTTATTTTGCTCTCATTCTTGAATGCAATTTTAACTAGACATATATTACCAGATGGATAATTCTTTTTTCTTTTCTTTCAGCATTTTGAAAATATTGTTCTCCATCTTAGGGCCTCGGTTGTTGATGTTGAAAAAAATCAGCTCTCTCACTAATCAGCAGAGCCACCTACAGGGTGGTCTAGGGAGCGTGTTGGAAATGTAGCTTTCAGCCCCTACCCTAGACCAAGTGAATCAGAACGATCAAGACCCTCCAGAGTATATTAAGTAAAATCTCTTAGAAAATGTTCAAGACAATTTATATTATTAATACTTAGATTTTTTTATTGTAATGTGTTTATTTGACAAAAAAGATCCCCATGTTATCATATCTTTTGTTAATATGCAATAATTTATTTTTAATTGTTTCTCAGTGAAGAAACAGCCAAGCTGAAAAAAAAATCCAAGATCTTTGACTTTAAAATTAATAGTTGTATTCACAGACTCCACATGAAATTTCACCAAGTTTGGTGATTTAGCTATCTTCATAGGAAAGAATGTCAGCAGTTTGGGAATACTGGAACAATAGCCTCGTCTGAGCCCCTTTGTGCTTCCCCTTCACTGGCAGACATGACAGAAAGTTTGAGCAGAAATAAAACCAGACACAGAACCTAATAGGAGAGGAAACATATTTTTTTTAAAAATGCTGATGGATGAAAGGGAAACTTAGGACTTGGGTTTTTTAAAAGCTGGTGCTTTTAAGACTATTTGTAATGAAAATATGTCTGTGTGCTATGTAAATAGGAACCCAGAATGAGACACATCTGTCATGATGAAATGTGACACCAGGGAGAAGATAAACTCTGTCTCTAATTAATAAAATGTCTGATTGATATGCTTACACTGGGATTGGGATGGCAATAGGATCAGATTGCTGCAGGAATTTTTTATGGATGAGTTATGCAGATTCAACCTGACTAATTCATGAAAGCTCAGTGGAGCCCGTGAAAACCCATCCATCAGCCATGGCTATTATCTGCAGAGGGGCTCAGCAACCTCAGGGACCTGAGGCCTAGACACTGATATTACTGCATTGGTTTATTTACATCAAGTAGCTCCTCCAAAAGAAAGTCCTTTATTCTCACTCTCTTCATCTAGAAACCCTTATAAAACAGGCAGAAACATTGTGACTGGAGCCTTCCCCTGCCTCACTCACCTCTCTCCTGTAACTTCCATCTCTCTCTTTCAGCTGGTTCCCTCTCACAAGCCTAAATCTGCACACATATATCTCCCATCTCAAAACAAACAAACAAACAAAAAAGGAATTAGCCAAAAACAAAAGAAAGGAAGTTTTGAATTCTGCCTATCCACTCTGTCCCTCCACACTCAGCTCACTGAAAGAGTTGTACATTTCTACATCCTCCCTTTCACATTCCCCTTTCCTTTTCAAACCCTCTGCAGTCTGGCTTCTGTCTGGAATCAGCTGGGATACTCCTTTTGCCAAGATCACCAACAGCAACAGGGTGGCGATGTCTCAGTCCTTACCTGGCTGACTATCTCCAGGGCACCCAGCTCCATTGATGACTCACTTTTCTGGAGATTTTTTTAGTTCCTTGCCCTCAAGGACCCCACCTCTCTTGCTGCATCTCACTTTCACTCTCTGTCCCACCCACTGTTCCTCTTCATCAATTCTCCCTTTAAACAGTGGTGAACCCCAGATTTCCATTACAAGGCCCTTTCTCTTCACATCCACAGCCTCCCTGTTAAGGCTGAGAATTCCAAAATCTGTTATGCACTATTCAAATCCTCTCCTCATCCATCCTCACATAGATGTTCTATAGACACCTCAAACTCAATGTGACCAAAAAGGCTTTATTTGTTCATTGACCGTGCATGTGGGATCTTAAGGAGATTTCCTGGTGGCTCAGATGATAAAGAATCCACCTGCAATGCAGGAAACGGGGGTTCAGTCCCTGGGTGGGAAAGATCCCCAGGAGAAGGGAATGGCAACCTATTCCAGTATTCTTGTCTGGAGAACCCCATAAACAGAAGAGCCTTGGGGGCTATAATCCATGGGGTTACAACTGAGAGAAGCACTTAGCACTAGTGGGATCTTTGTACCCTGATCTGGGATTGGATGTGGTTCCTCGGCAGTGAGAGGGCAGAGTCTTAACCACTGAATTGTCAGGGAATTCCCAGAAAGGCTTTATTAAAAAAAAAAAAAAAAAAAAACCCATCTTCCCAGTTACTCTAAACAGTAACCACAAGATAGGTATTCTACCATCCAGAAGCAACCAGACTAACAAAATGATAGACAGTCTGATGAAGGCTCAGCGATGGGTCCAATATCTTGTGGGGTTTGGTTGCTATTTTCTAGGAAGTAATGTACTGGCCAAGTCAACAGCTGGTATACAGTATTATGCTTCCAACACTAAGAATACATGGATCCAAGAACCAAGTAAATAGAAGTGGCTCCCTCATCATCTACACAGGTGTCTATTTAAAATATATGTGCTCTTATTTCCTGCCATCTAAGGTCCTGCCCAATTAGAAGTCCTAGTTCCCCAGGAAGGAACACTTCTGCCTGTGTTCATAATGATTTTCACTGAAGGTAAAACTTACGANATATCTGAGGTTACTGGTATTTCTCCCAGCAATTTTGATTCCAGCTTGTGCTTCATCCAATCCACCATTTCTCATGATGTACTCTGCATATAAGTTAAATAAGCAGGGTGACAGAATACAGCCTTGATGTACTCCTTTCCTGATTTGGAACCAGTCTGTTGTTCCATGCTCAGTTCTAATTGTTGCTTCTTGACCTGCATACAGATTTCTCAGGAGGCAGGTCAGGTGGTCTGGTAGTCCCATCTCTTTAAGAACTTTCCACAGTTTGTTGTGATCCACACAGCCACGGCGCTGGAATGAATGTGAGGAAATATCCCATATCTAAGGGGAGAGAAACCCCAGCAAGACAGTAGGAGGGGAAAACTCATGTTTAGAAGCACACTCCATACTCGCCAGAGACGTTCAGAGGGTTCAAACATACCTTGTGTGTACCAGGACCCAGAGACTCCACCAAGACTGAGACAGAACTCTGTTTGGGTGTCTCCTAAGGAGATATGAGTCAGCAGTGGACTGCTGCAGGGGCAGGGGCTCTGGGTGCAGCAGACCTGAGTATGGCATAAGCTGTCTTGGAGGAGGTTGCCATTAACTCCACCAAAGAGCCGCCAGAACTTACACAGGACTGGGAAACAGACTCTGGGAGGGCACAAACAGAACCGTGTGCACACCAGGACCAGGAGAAAGGAGCAATGACCCCACAAGAGACTGACCTAGCCTTGTCCGTGAGTGTCCAGGAGTCTCCGGCAGAGGTGTGAGTTGGCGGTGGCCTGCTGCAGGGCTGGGGGCACCAAGTGTAGCAGGTGTGCATGGGACCTTTTGAAGGAAGTCACTATTATCTTCATTACCTCCACCATAGTTTGGCCTCAGGTCAAATAACAGGGAGGGAACACAGCCCCCAACTATCAAAAGAAAATTGGATTAAAAATATACTGAGCATGGCTCCGCCCATCATAACAAGACCCAGTTTCCCCCTCAGTCAATCTCTCCCATCAGGAAGCTTCTATAAACCTCTTATCCTTCTCCGTCAGAGGGCAGACAGACTGAAAACCACAATCACAGGAAACTAACCAGTATGATCACATGGACCACAGCCTTGTCTAACTCGATGAAACTATAAGCCATGATGTGTAGGGCCACCCAAGATGGACGGGTCATGGTGGAGAGTTCTGACAAAATGCGGTCCACTGGAGAAGGGAATGGCAAACCATTCAGTACTCCTGCCTTGAGAACCCCGTGAACAGTTTGGGAACTTACTTTAATGGAAATCTTTGGAATTAAATGTTACTAACAGTGTCATATACAACATGGGGTAATTCTTTTACTTTCAGCTTAAAATATCATTCTATGCCTAGGGTAAGAGTCAAAGACAACAGTCTCCTTTTATTAAAGATCATTCAGAAGATAGGTAATATTTAGTATAGTGACAGTGAAGTCGCTCAGTCGTGTCCTATTCTTTGCGACCCCATGGACTGTAGCAGCCTACCAGGCTCCTCTGTCCATGGGATTTTCCAGGCAATAGTCCTGGAGTGGATTGCCATTTCCTTCTCTAGGGGATCTTCCCAACCCAGGGATCGAACACTGTAGACAGATGCTTTACCGTCTGAGCCACCAGGGAAGTCCAATATTTAGTATGTGTGATGGTAAATCTACAAAGAAAAAACCATCAAAAGGCTGCTGTTAGAATCTGTGGTATCCCAGTGTTTAAACACCGAGAAACCAATAAAACATCATTCATCAAAACAGCAAGCTAATCTCCAGATATAGAAGTTAGTAGAATCTTCGTTTTTAAAAAAGGATATTATAACTGTACATTCTTATATAAATATTAATGCCTTTTATTTTACAGAAAAAAAAAAAACTGATGTCAGCAGCTCTGCTAGCTAGGATACAAAATTTAATTGCACAGAGAGAAAATAAAATGTCATGGGAATGTGGGGTTGAAGAATCCTTGTTTTACCATTATTTTAAAGTTCTCTCATTAGAAAGTAATTCCATAGGGCAGGGATTCTATCATTTTTGCTCATTTCCATATCCTTAGAACCTTTCAACAATGCCTGGCACATGATAGGTGTTTCATCATTATTGTTAAGTGGATAAATAAAAGAACAAAGTTAGGCATCCATTAACTGCATGTCAAAGGAAAATTGCCAAAATAGGCTGCAAAGTTGTTTAGCTGCAGAACTGAAACTTCATCTCACTAGAAGGACACGCTTGGACCATGACTAGTTAGCAACAGTCTAAACTTAGACTAGTCTCTGCATTCCTCTCCCCTGAAATTGGTGCTAAAGTCACTTAACCAGGGCCAAGTGCAGCCTGATCCTTTATACTGTGATATCAAGCTCTTCAGTAGCAACTGCCCAGCAGATGAGATAGAAAATTGGAAAGTGGAGGATGGGGCCCCCAGATCTCCTCTCCCACTAGGAAGAATGGAAAAGGGAAAACTTCAACAGAAGAGGAAGCAGATCCTGAAACAGCAAGGAAAAAGAAGAGGTGGGTACAGGGAGATATCCTTATCTGATCTGGGGATTCACCACCTATTTCACAAGTTGTTTCATCTGCTCTGAATTAACATTCTACTGAAAGGGGTCCCTTTTAGTACTAACTTTTAATACCAAAGAACTGAATACAATCCTTTTGTACAATCCTAATACAAAAAAATCCTAGTATTTTTTTCTGTATCAAATGCATACCATATTATTGAGCCTTAAGCACATGCACTGCTATACACCAAGCCAAAAATAATGCTTCATAAAATTGGGATTTGTCTTCCAACTACAGTTTTTTTGGGTAACATTCTAAGGCTTTCTAAAAAGACATAACCAATTTTTACTTTGTTGCGAAAGAATCAGACACGACTAACCACACACACATAGACACACACAAAAGACTAACCAACTTTTACTTTGTTACTAAAGAATCAGACACGACTGACCCCCCCCCC
>SJYV01022774.1:1066547-1136586 GCA_006410875.1 Neotragus pygmaeus
TAAAGAATCAGACACGACTGCCCCCCCCCCCCCACACACACACAGTTTTACTTTACTGAACAGAAAAAAACAAGCTTCCAAAGTTGCTCAAAAACATGGAAGAGAGGAAAAAAACAATTCTAAAACACATATAAAACTTGGATCCAGAAAAGAGGAAGAATGTGTTTTTAAATGAATTATAAAAAGCGATGATCTAGTTAGAAAGCTCTGGTAGGTATACATGGTAGGAATCCTATCTCCATTCTTCTGCCATCTCTTCAGCGTTTATAGAGCCAATGTTGTGACTTTCAGCAACAGATGGCGAGCTCAGTCACTTAGTTGTGTCCAACTCTGTGACACCATGGACTGTAACCCGCCAGGCTCTCTGTCCATGGAATTTTCCTAGCAAGAATACTGGAGTGGGTTGCTATTTCCTTCTGCAGGGGATCTTCCAGACCCAGGGACTGAACCCGTGTCTCCTGCAGCTCCTGGATTGCAGGCAGATTCTTTATCACTGAGTCATCTGGGATACAAGACTTGCTAATTCAGTCATGAAAATAAGCACAGAGTTCAGGCATGAGGAAGAATACAATGGTACTTTTCTTTTCTATTGCAAGTATTTAGTCTTCACAGTAATCTTTATGTGGGTAGGGAGGGTTGTTAGTGAAAATGAGAACTGTTCCCAAGGAAACAAGGGCCTTGCAGCCTATTTGATACAAGATGGGGTGCCCTCCTCCCAACATACACTCAACAAGTGCATTTTGTTATTTTCCTCACCAGAGGTATTTGGTTCAGATTCTCTTTCTATACAGCAGAGGCTGTGGTGCTGGCTGATCCTTCTCAAAGTCTATCTAACAAAGAATGTTAATAGGTGCTACAAGCAAAACAAAATCTGTAATTATAAAATGTGAAAGACCCTGGCTGAAAGAAAATTAGAATGGTTTCTTTGACACCAGTTTTTCGGACTCTCTTAATGTGCTAATGTAAATAGAGAATCTCCACGAAGGGAATCTAAAAAGAAGTGTTTTCCAAAATTTGGGGCATCTTTTCATTTCAAAGTACCATGGGAAGGGGATGTGGGGATGTACTTCCCTCTCCACCTGTGTCAGAAAAGGTAACTCAAGCCCTTCTTAGCTCTAACTCCTTTGTGGAAGGGCTTCCCTGATGGCTCAGTGGTAAAGAATCCAGCCGCCAAAGCAGAAGATGCAGGTTCAATCCCTGGGTGGGGAAGATCCCCTGGAGAAGGAAATGGCAACCCACTCCATTATTCTTGCCTGGAGAATCCCATGGACAGAGAAGCCTGGCAGGCTACAGTCCATGAGGTTGCACAAGAGTCAGATGGGACTTAGCAAATAAACAAGAATCACCTTAGTGGAAACCAATTATCATATTACTTCCCTAATCAAAATCTGTCAGCAGTTTTAAAATATTTTAGGGTATTTTAAGGACACAACACCAAATTCTGACTTGGATTTGTAAAGATGGTTCCTGCCTAAATCTGCACTTTCTTCCCTTACTTCCCTGGAATTAAGCCCCTAGAAAGTGCCGAGCTCGCACTCTGCGCAGTCAAGCCTCTGTGGCAGAGCCACTGGCCGGCCTGGGAAAGGCCCCTCTGGGTGCCCTGGCCTGGGTGACATCACTGCCTGCCCTGGGGTCCGGGTTCTTGGTACTTGTGCTTTGGTGCTTCAGCTCTCCCCACACTTCACTTCTGTCTTTCAAAAGGCTTTCTGCATAGTAGGTATCCTATAAATATTTGTTGAAGAAACTGATGGATGAATGAACAGTTTTCACCTAACAGAAGTGATACAGAGTGCGAAGGGAGGAATTTAATGTCAACAAGATGTTAAAGAATACTGCTAATCAACACCTGGTTTTCTATATGATATTTGAACCACCCAGGAACTGGCCAAAACCCTACCCATTTAAGGTATAGAGAAAGTTTCACTTTTATTTTTAACTCTATTAGACATATAAACATCACACAGTATGAAACCTACACACATATTCTTCCCACCCACTGGTGAGTCACTCTTTTACGATTCTACTTCTCTATTGCTACTAGATTCTCTTTCTTGACCCTTGAAGACTAATTAGCAAGAAGCTGATTTTTTTTCCAGTATAATTTTTTTAGGGAAAGAAAAAAATATTAGTTTTTAAATAAGTATCAGACCATTGTAGAGTGGTACATTTATGCCTTATGAAGTCAGACATACAGATCCAAATGAGTATTCAGAGTTAAGGACTTAGCAGCTGTGATATTGCTCTACGTAAATGAGCTAATATCACCAATGATCCGTGACTCCTCACTCGGCTCCGGCTCTCTCATTGCCCTCAGGCAGCCTCAGAGTGGCGGTCTCACCAGGCTGCTAATACCACTGCAGAACTGCTAACGGCTTTGCCTGCTTCTCTGCTCAAGTATAAAGGAGAGATCAGGCACTAAAACTTCCAATTAGTTAGAGGGAAGGGAAAAGATAAAATGCACATTAATTTTCTGAAATCATAAACTAAGAGATTTTCTTCTCACTTTCTCATCCTGTTTTGGTTTTCTTCTTCAGTTTAATATAGTCTCAGAGTCAAATTTAAGACATGTCTTTCTATTTATATGAATTGTGGTCATCAGAAGCAGGGCTGCATTCATGCCTAAAGTAATTATCTATTTATTCAGACCACCTATGGGGTATGCTCCCCTTCTCAAAGGTAATACCACTACCACCTGTTTTGAAAGCCTGAAAAATTGAGAGCTAGAGTCTAAGATAAAGTTTGTCTTTCTGAAGAAGTCTGTCAGTGTGGCCTTATGTAATATAATGCTTTAAATTAAAATAACATTTGACTCATATATATTTGCCCACTCTGAAGGCACTAAATACCTAAAGGGTCAGACTGTTTTGGAAAAATAAATCTACACCCACAAATACTTTCCTTCATAGTTTTGTTTAACATACATGATTCATTTTTGTATGCCTATTTAATCTTTCATAAATCTAAGCACTCCATAAGTGTTTGGCAAATTGAATAAATCAATATCCTTGACAGTGATAAGAATTAATTAAAAAAAAATAAAGCAAAATCAGAACAGTTTTCTGCAAAAGATAGAATTGGTAATAAATTTGTCAGAAATTTTGATTCACTGTGGCTTAGAAAGATGGTTCCAGAGTAATGAGATGAATGTGTCCTGATCCTGCAATGATGCAGACAAACTGTACTGAAAGAAGCAGGCTGGGTTTGAGTCTGCTCTGAACATACAGACAGTACTTGACTTAGTTTATCTGACATCAGGTGAAAAGTGAAAGTGTTAGTTGTTTAGTCATGTCCAATTCTTTGGGAACCCATGGACTGTAGCCTGCCAGGTTCCCCTGTCCATGGAATTCTCCAGGCAAGAATGCTGGAGTGCATGGCCATTTCCTTCTCTAGGGGATCTTCCCAACCCAGGGATCAAACCCAGGTCTCCTGCATTACAGGCAGATTCTTTACCATCTGAGCCACCAGGGAAGCCCTGTCTGACATCATATCTCTAAATTGTAATAGTTACTGAACAGATCATTGATTAGGTATGGCTTTTGCTTTGTATATGTTGACTTAACACTAGTTCTCTCTATATTACCAAACCTGAGGCAAACCAAAATATTTCTAATTGAAAACACCACTCATGGCTCTTAAGATGATTTCCTCAAGGATGTTATGGTAGGTTGAAAAATTACTTCCTAAGAGATGTTCAAGTCCTCATCCCTAGAATTTATGAATGTTATTTTATTCAGGAACAAAAGGTCTTTGCAGATGTGATTAAGTCAAGGACTTGGAGATGGGGAGGTTATCCTGGATTATGTAGTTGGGCACTAACTGATATCACATCCCAGTAAGACTTAAATGTATCATTAAGAGAGAGATTAGAGACAGACACTTGGAGAGAAAACTAACGTAAAGATGGAGCAGAGACTGGAGTGATGCAGCCATGAGCCAAAGAATGCTGGCTGCTGCTAGAAAAGGCGAGAGAGGGTTCTTCTCTAGTCTCCAGAGGAAGCATGGCCTTGTCAACAACACTATGATTTCAGACCTCTAGCCTCCAGAACTTTGAGGGAATGGTAAATTTCTATTGTTTTAAGTCACCAAGTTTGCAGTCATTTGTTACAGCAGCCACAGAAACCCAGGATACAGTTTTCTCTCAAAGAAATTACGGACTTCTAAGAAAGGCAATAAAACAGGTTCTTAAAAGATAGCCCTTGGGGACTATCACAGAATTACCCAGAAGGATTTTTCAAAGATATGGCTTTGTGATTCATCATGTCACTGATGCAACCCTTGGGTGTGTGGAAGAGAAACAAGGCAGAGAGGAAATGGTATAGATCCAGCTTTCCAACCAGCATCCCCACAGCACTGTGCCTTCAATGGACTGCAGGTCTGTTGTGAGAAAGTGATCCTGTAAGCTTCAGTATGACTGGAAGGCTCTTGAGTGGTCCGAGTTCCTCAGTCACTTCCAGCCATGGGCAGCTTCAGTCTGAAGCTCTAAAGTGAAGTGAGATCTGATGAAGTTCCCTATAGAACCTGCACTGTTCCATGGTGGCAACCAAGAATTTGAAGAGACCACCATTTTAAAGTCTTGACTAGGAACTGAATGCAAGCCACTCAAGCATTAAACCTTCATTAAACTGTTCTAATGAAGTTATATTCACAGAAGCAAACTCCAGTTTCTCAAAAAAAGTTTCTTAAAAATATTTTTGGAGGTTTTCACTCTATTTTTATTATCAGACTCATATAATAAAAAGAAATGGTTATGTTTTTTCCACCAAATCTCCCATGTGCTTGTCAATGAAAAACTTACCTGCCATAGTATGAGATATAAAGATGCAATAAGAGGCAGTGATTGGGTCGTTAAAGGCATCATTGCCTCCAAAGCAAATTATTACTAATAAAAAATCATCCTTCCAGGGTCAAGGTCAGCTGTCGGAAAAGCTTTGAAATTTATATTTGAAGGGAAAATATGGGACCAATTTCTAGTATGATTATTCAAACTCTTTAGTGTCAAACTTGGACTGAAAAGATCAAGACCTTTGAACAACTAACAGCTATCTCCCATTTTGAAAAATCTGAGGAAAGAATGAACCATAAATTTAGGGGTCTTACTAAGCAGAAATAACTGTTATTGCTTTGAATACTGTGGGATACTGAATATTTTGAGTCTGTCTTGTGGGATGTTTAGCACAACATATGAGATGGAAAGTTGTGACTGCACATGTCATATTTTTTGAGACAAAATAGAACTGCCAAGTCCTGAGATAAAGGAATGGAAAATATAAGCACACATAATGAAGACTGTAGAAATTTGACATAAAAAAGTATTATGTTGTCTGATACATTGTCTCATCAACACGTTCATTATAATGCATTCTATATTCTATCCTATTCAGAATTTCTAGCTGTCTGTTTGTGCATTGATTTTACACCTCCCACCACAAAGCTTGGAAACACTGATGAGCATCTTCCCATACTTTTAAACCTTGCAGTATGTGGAGGAGGACATTTCTATTGATGCAATCTCTATAGATATGCTCACATGGTTCATTTGTTCAGTTCCAAGTCTTTGGTATCTTGTCACTCCTTTTGAATATACTGAATACATTTGTCACTTCTTTTGAATATATGTCTAGCCTGAGTTCCCTTTCCCAAAATGGATCCTTAGTATAGCTTGGATTAGATTGCAAGTGCTACCAGATAAGTTCTGAAGAAGAGGTATGTGTGAAGGAGTATGGACCATGAATCTAGAGGTGTGTCTATCATTCCAATACACCATTATCAAGACCAAATTACCCACCATCAGTAACTAATTCTCCATTGTGGTAAATGAGTTTGTGGTCACTTACCTCCTCCCCTCATCCCAAAGTCTCTGCTTCTATGTTTAGCATCTCCAAGTTTCTAAATAAAAGCCCAGATTAAAAGCTAGACCCCTTGCTTCGTATGATTCCTGAGCTTCACAGGAATAGACAAGATGAAGTGAAACAAATGGAAGGAGTTAGGACTGGTTCTGGTCTCTGAGGAAGTAGGTGCTGAAGTAATGCAGTAGATGATGAGTGAGAGCTCAGCTGCTGAACAGAGCAAACGAAGCAGATAGAAGGCAGCTGTGGACCAAAAACTGCACAGTGGGTTAAGGGAAAGATGGCAAGTGCAGGGAACATGTAGGCTGGGGTTGGGGCAATAGAGGTACAGTGGAGACAGTGAAGAGAATTGATGAAAAGGAAGTGAATTAAAGAAAAGAATAGAGAAATATATGAAGAAGTAATACAGTATGGCTTTCTGATTTATTGTTTACAGGAGTGAGACGGAAAGAAAACGGAACAGGGTAATGATTTCCAGGTTTATAGTTCCATGGATGAAGTATCTGCCAATAACTGAGATAGAGAATAAAGAGCAGAAGTGAGTTTGCATGAGAAGATGAAGAATTTAGTTTGGGATATGATTGAGTGGCTGTGAGATATTCATGGAAGGATGTAGATCTGACAGTAGGGTGTACGAGTTTGATATGTGAAGGAAAGGTCTTCCCCAGTGTTCACTGAAGCATTATTTACAATAGCCAGGACATGGAAGCAACCTAAATGTCCATCAGCAGATGAATGGATAAAGAAGATGTCGTACATACATACCATGGAATACTTCTCATCCATAAAAACGAATGAAATAATGCCATTAGCAGCAACATGGATGGACCTAGAGATTGTCATACTGAGAGAAATAACTCAAGACAGAAAGACAAATATCATATGATATCACTTATATGTGGAATCTAAAAAACTGGTACAAATGAACTTATTTACAAAGCAGAAATGGAGTCACAGATGTAGAAAACAAGCTTACAGTTACCAAGGGGGAAGGGAGGAGAGGGATAAGTTGGGATATCGAGACTGGCATATATACACACTACTAAACATAAAATAGATATCTAATAAGGACCTGCTGTTTAGAACAGGGAACTCTACTCAATACTCTGTAATGGCCTACATGAGAGAAGAATCTAAAAAAGAGTAGATATACATATATATGTTATAACTGATCCACTTTGCTGTATAGGAGAAACAAATGCAACACTGTAAATGAAATATATTCCAATGAAAATTAATTTTTAAAATGGTATAGCTGAGTTGAAGGTATTTGGAGTCACCAGCATCCAAGTGTATACTAGATCTATGAGAGCAGAAAACAGCAACCAGAGAGTATGGACATAAGACAAGAAGAAGGTCATGGGCAGAATTCTGGGGAAGACCATGGAAAGGCCCACAACAGACATGATAAAGGAGGCCAGAGACATTAGCAAACCAACTAAGTGGTATGAAGGAAAACAGAATTTCAAGAAGAAATTCACATTCCACAGAGAGGACTGATAAGCAGAGGACTTAAAAGAATCCTTTGAACTCAGCAATTAAGAAGTCCTTGGGAAACCAACCCAGGACAGATTGATAGACTGTGTGGAAAGTTAGAATTTAAGATATTTGAAATAGAAAACTCCAATGATGATAAAACCCAGTGAGAGAGGGTCATGCCTAATGAGTAGGGTGCTAAAACAGAAAGTCAAGATCAATAGAGTTAATGTCACAGAACATAAAACTAAATGTGTGGTTGTAATATTCCAGGATGGGTAGTTCCCTGGTGGTCGAGTGGCTAAGACTCTGAGTTCCCAATGCTGGGGTCCTGGGTTGCATCCCTGGTCTGGGAACTAGATCTCACATGCCGCAATTAAATATTCCATGTTCTGCAACTAAAAAACAAAACAAAACAAAAACCCATATGCTGCACCTAATCTACACAGCCAAATAAATAAATCTATAAATAAACATAAAAAAGAAATATCCCCAGATGGCTGTTTATGTCAGTGGGAATCACTGAATGAAGTATCAAAATCTCCAGGGGATGTTGCAGATGCCTGGCCCACCTATTAATAGTTAGGAGGGAGGGGGACTCCCCTGGTGATCCAGTGGTTAGGACTCTGAGATTCCACTGCAGGGGCAGGGGTCCATCCCTGGTCAGCAAACTAAGATCCCACATGCCCTGCAGCATGGCCAAAAAAACAAACAAACAGGAGTTGGGAGGGAGGCAGGTACCATGGTATGGTAACATTTTCTAAGCCTTAAAAGAGGACAGCCACTGAGCTGAAGGGATGGGTAAGATAATGGACATCAGCAAGTGGGGAGCCTGAACAATCCCACTCCCCACCACCAGCAGCAGACCTGAAATACTGGGTGTGGGAGAACAAGTCCCCCCAGGTGGAAAGGGCTGAAAGAGATATGGCGTCTTATAGGAAAGAAGGGTGAAGTGAATGCTCTATGCAGGTGTTAATGCAAAAGAGGGGGTTCCTTAAAATATATTATGGTTCCCTAGTACCAAGTCACAAGGACTGTGGGTCAAAAAAGTGTAAGAGTCAGAGGGAAGACACTGAGCTGAAGGATAGAGGGCACACATGGAGGAGATGGTAGGTGATGGGGATGAGAGGTGGAAGGCGCAGAGATGGAACTGACTGACCTCGATACCCAGCCTCAGGCACAGGCTGTTTGGGTGTCTGAATGGACCTGGCATTCTGGGACCTGGATGCAGTGAGAGGAACAGGCCGTACTCATAGCTTCCTGGCTGAGCGTCTTTGCTTGCTCAGAGAAAATGGTTAGAAGTGAGATTTGGTAATTGAGAGAATTTTGTCCTTAGGACATGATAACTAAAACACGCTGCTTGCCATCTTGCTCTATAGGGACTGAGTTATAAGACACTGCAGCCACTGACCTTCAATACATCCTGAAAGGAGTTCACGGTGAAGATCAGAATGAGATACTCTGTGCTCTGGGAAAACTGGCAGAACAGAGCTTCAGATGGATATTTTCAGGAGAATTTTTTTTTAATGAACCTATATGCTTGCATCTCTCCATGTTTAGAAAAACATTAAAATCTTTAACAAAGATCATTGTTCCTCAGTGACTAGCAGCAACCTTCTATTGAGATCTGTACTTGGTTGCATGTACCTCCTTCACCAAAATCATATGTGTGTATACACACACACACACACTGACCTCCTCCCTTACCTACTGAAACAGTTCCTCAGAGTCCTCTCAGAGGCTGTCTCTCAGGTTACAGTCCTTAATCTGACACTGAGTAAACTCGACACACGGTTTTTACATCGTGCATGTTTTTAAGTCAACAGATGGTTAGGTGAAGAATTCATAGGAGTCCGTCTCAGTATTTGCACATCCTTTCTGTCCCCTCAGGGTTACTTTTTCCCTTTGAATCACTATCACGACTCCTGTTTCACAAAACCAACTTGCCTTTGCCAACTTGGCTTCTTTGAAGATAGATCAAGAGTCCCATATTGATGCCCCAGAAGCCAAGGAATGGTAATTGATAGGGGTGGAGAGAAGAGGAGGTCAGTGGATGCCTAAGAGGGTGGCTTACATGGGGAGGTGTCATCATTAGAGGAGTGGTTGCTTTTTTCCTTCGTTTCAGGTTTTCAAAAATTTGCAACAGTGCACAAGGGTCAAGAAAGAGATCTTACTACTCTTGGTGTCCCATTTGCTCTTTCTTACCAGCCACCTTCTTCTAGAACCATCAAAAGTCTCCTCTACTATCTCTCTTCCTTCATGCACCACTTTCATATTCACTGAGTATATGTGCTTGAGCAAAGCCCTGAGTTTGATGCCAAGGAAGCTTATCAAAATGTCTTTCATGTTAAGGGACAATGACAGCTGAGGGCAAAGGGGAAAGGGAGCCCTGGAGATGGAGTTAAAAAGGCCTGGGTGTGAGCCCTGCTATGCCATTCAGCAATTTTGGACTATATACCTAACCTGATCACCTATCTAATGGAGATAATAATACCTACTTCAAAAACATTTTATGAAAATTAAACGAGATATGTCAAAGTGCCTTTGAAATGATAAGACTCCATATGATGGAATGTGGTAAGTGGAGTGAGAAAGGTCCCAATAGAGTGGTTTGGATATTCATAGGAGAGAGTACACCCCCACCTCATGTTACAGCTGATACTTTCCTTATGCTTTTACTATTTATAACAGATATAAATCACAGTTCCATGTAAACAGTCCCAGAATTTCTTCTCAGGTAAAGTAGGCCAACAGTCTGCTTGGTGGTATTTTGTAAGCTAAAATTGTAAGTCACAAATGTTGTTGTTGTTGTTCAGTTGCCAAGTTGTGTCCAACTCTTTGTGACCCATGGACTGCAGCATGCCAGGACTCTCTGTCCCTCACCATCTTCTGGAGTTTGTCCAAGTTCATGTCCATTGATTTGGTGATGCCATCCAGCCATCTTATCCTCTGTTGCTCTCCTCTCCTACTATCTTCAATCCTTCCCAGCACCAGGGTATTTTCAATGAGTTGGCTATTTGCATCAGATGGCCAAAGTTGGAGCTTCCGTCACAAATATTTATTCCTTATTCTTAGTAAACAGCTTAAACAGGCAAGATTCAAATAAGTAATTTTATGTATAGAATCATGGGATAGATAAACAGAAAACTTCCCATAGAGATAGTAGAATCTTGTCTATCTTTATCCTCCAAGAACTTTTGATGGTGACCATATAAATGTCGTTGTGAGAGCTGAACTTTTTTTCATGTGTTGCTATCTTAAAACCCTCTATACCATTCCTTCCAACCCCCAAATCTGAATATATGAATAATTTTTATTTTTGAATTGCAGCAAGTTTTCACACATGCCAGTAAAAGCCAACTCCATTACTGTTTTATAAGCTGAACTTTTGTTTCAATTTTTTTTATAAAGGAATGCTGATTCCAGTCCAAGAAAGGCATTTTCTCTGAATTGCTTAAGCACTCCTATTCATACTTGTGAATCATGGGTGCAAAAATGCAGGCACAAATCTGTCAGAAAATGTGAATGTCTTTAAAAACACCTTTATGTGAGAAATCATTAACATAAAATGGTGAGGTATGAAGTAAAATGAATTGCATCGATAACAGCATAAGCAGACACTACTCTTAAAGTAACTTATGAAGGATCTGCATTTATTTAAAGAAGAGAAATGACTGCTAACATGTATTGAATATTAGCTTTATAGTACGAACAGTGGTTGCCATTATACCCTTTTAATTCATTTAATCCTCACAACAACCCTATGTGTTTGAGGAACCACCATACTGTTTTCCATAGCAACTGCACCATTAAAAAACAAAAACAAAAAACTTCCTTTTAACATGTTCAATTTGAATTGTTTATATACTGCATTTTGATATTACAGCATTAACACAGTAGTGCTTGATTAAAGATCAGCACATCTTTGTCATAACACATTAAGTTAAAAAATTACCTCAGAAGGTAAACATGAAATTGCCTAACTTCTAGAAGCAGGCAGTAGAATGGTGGTAGCCAGAGTCTGGAGAAGGGGGAAGGTACTGGAATATATTAGTCGCAGGCCACAAAGTTCAAGTTATGAAAAATCAGTAAGTCCTAGACATCCATTGTATGGCCCAGTGCCTGTAGTTAACCTTAGTGTACTGTATACTGAAAAATGGGCTGACAGGGTAGATTTTATGTTGCTTTCTTATCATGCACATAATAAAACAGTAATAATAAACAAAAGGAGATAGGAGGAACTTTCTGGAGGAGACTGATGTGTTTATGGCGTAGGTTATAGTGCTGGTTTCATGGGTGAATACTTATCTACAAGCTCCTCAAGGTTATATATCAAATATGCATAGCTTTTTGTGTGTCAGTCATACCTCATTATTTTTTTTAAGCAGTTTGTGGGATGATGTTTTGAGACTATGAATATCTTGTTTTCCAACAACTTTTCTCCTGATAGTTTTAGCCTCAAATGATGATTCTTGTCTATATCAATTCCAACAATAGTGATTGGAGCAAGGTGATTTTTCAGTTCTGTTACTCTCAATACACCTCAATTTTTAATGTTCAGCAATATACCTGGCTTTCAAAAGTAAGAACTCCCTAAGGGCAAGTGGAGGCTTCTCAGTGTGCTGAAAGTATAAGTCTCCTAAATCTGATGTCACTCACAGACATATCTGAATGTTCCACAAGAGAAGGAAGAACCACCTTGTTATATTCTAGAATAAACATATATGGGTAGAAGTTGTTGAGAGACTGTGGCCTTAGTCTGCTATTATAAAAGTTCAAAAGTCTGATGATCTGGCCATTAATATAGATGCTTCTGCCTTTGGAGAAGGTGATCAGAAAACATAATTTTTTAAAAAGGGATATTCATGCTGCTGCAGTTATAAATCATACATTTGCAATCAGGCAGTTCTCTTCTAGACATTTTAATTTTGCTTTAGCCTTTTTTTCTCTGCCACATGCGGATCATATTCTAGATGAATTAAAATCTGCTGCAAATGGGTGTGGCATTCACAAAGCCCTGTGATTCTTGGGGGATGAACCCTTGGTACGATGTGGGAGCCCACATCATCCTCCACGTATACCGTTTTTGTTTTGATGTGTATCATCAAACAGAGATGACCGTTTAATGTTCTTGGGCTTTCTGGTGTTGTACCTCTTGGAGAAAGATTATCACTACAGCGAATAGCCTGAATTTTCAAGCCAGCTCTCTCCCCAACAATGGTTCACTGCTCTGGAACTTCAGCACCTGAGATGAAAGGAACTGCGCTCAGCATATTTCAGCTCTCCCACCTGCACTTGCCTTGCTCGTATCTGGAATTTCTATCACAGCCCCCACAGCAGCCGTGCACACCTGACTCAGGTTACAAGGAGGCCCTCAGACTCTTGAAAATCTAATCTTTTTTCTCCTCTAACAGATGTTCTCCTGGAAGGACCAATCAAGCTGTGAAATAAAATGAATTGTCAGGAAACTCTACCCTTCAAAAAAATAAAGCTTGCATAGTGCAACTTCCTGACTTTTTTCTAGTTATTTCATATTTTCAATATTTAAATACCTGAAATGACTGTGGTTATTTGCTTCCTGTAGTGCAAACTCATGTTTTAAATATTTTATATTTATAAAAAATAAAAATTAAGACATATACATACTTATGATATCTTCAACATTTGACCCCTTAACTTTTTTAAAAAGGGTAATTTTTAAAAAAAGATCTAAAATGATATAAGTATTAACATGAAGAGTTAACCTAAAGAGTGAAGAGGGCCTTCCTCTTATAGACAGGTATTGCTGTCACATTGTGTGGGCTTAGGAAATTGAGAAACCTTAGGAAATTGTCAAAAAAATGGAAAAGCCCCCACCAGCTATATTCCCAATTCCCAGGCCCCTGTGTGCACACCATGGGCCTTCACTAAAAAAGACACGATTGACATTAGGCAAAAAGTCACGCTATGCATTTGTCAGGATTCCATTGGCGTTAACCTAAGATACCAGGTTTTAAAAAATCAACCTTATTGGCTCACGAAAGTGAAAAGTCAAGGGGCACATGTGGCAGGTTGAAGTCAGAAGTTCAAAACAATATTGTCTAGGCTCTCTTTCCTTCCTCAGCCCTGCTTTCCTGTGTGTAGCTTCACCCTCAGACAGGCTTTTCTCCAGCACCAAGAAGAGTCACCACCCACTCTCCACCTACCTAGTCCTTAGAGGCAGAGATTTCAAAGTAAAAAAAAAAACGCTGCTCTCACCTGGTATCTATACTGTTAGTGAACACAAGTTTTTATACATGATAAACTATAATTTAAAAACAAACAAAAACAGTCTGCTCATCAACTATTTGTATTTATATTTGCTAACAGGAGAAGACTTTTGAGGAGGTGGCAGTTGATGGCAGAGGGGTGCAAGAAAGGCACACTTTGTTTCATTTTACTTTTTGTCACACCACACAGCCTGCCGGATCTTGTTCTCCAACCAGAGGCTGAAACATGCATGCCGGTGGAGTCTTAACCACTGGACTGCCACTGAAGTTCCTAAGAAAGGTACACTTCGGATGGTGCATTATTATCTCTACAACATTTTCTTCACCTTTTGGAGAGTTTGTGATTATCTTGTACTGAATATAGCACAGAAAAATATCTTTAGTGCAAAATTATGGGTAAACTTAGTAATGCTTCAAAATGCAAAAATAGTGCACATGTAAAGCAAGATCCTTCCACTTCAATTCTCTTAGAGAACAGTTTTGAATTCACCAAAATTGTGAAGTTCACACTTGTTCTTTTGATATCCTCTGACTATGAACTGTTGTGTCAATTGATTAATATGTTTTTGCCTGAAATGGATTTAAAATATAACTGTATTTAGTGTGCAATTGGGTAAAAACACCTAAGTCAGGAAAAAAAGGAGTAACTGTCCAAAAACTGGTAGAATTTTTCAAGATTTATTAACTGAGCAGACAAATTATGTGGAGTAAGTATATATTTGAAGTATTTATGACTGAGATTTTTCCAGAGTTGATGGAAGATATAAATCCTTAGGTTTTAGAAGCACAAAGATCCTTAAGCAAGACAAATCAAGAAAATGCACACTCAGACATTTCACAGGGAAACTGCAGAATACCACAGACAAGCAGAAAGTTTTAAAAGCAGCTAGAGAGAGAAGACAAATGATTTACAAAAGGACAACAGTTAGGCTGACAAATGACTTTTCAACAGCAATGACAGAATCCAGAAACAGTGGAATAATACCCCAGAGTTCTAAGAGAAAACAACTGCCAATCTAAAACATATATCCAACTAAATCATACTTTAATAATGAGAATGAAACAAGAACAGTTGAAACAAACAACTGAGAATGTTTTCAATCTACTCTCACTAAAAAAATATTTTTTAAAGGTTAAACTTCAAAAAGAGAGAATGCAAGATTCAAGAAGAAGCTATTTGAGGAATACCTGAATTTTAAAATGTACTTGTGCATTTCTTGTAAATAAATTAGTACAGTATTTGCCCTCCTTGTTATGCTATTAGTAACCTATACATGCCCATCTTTTCTTTGCCTTGTTTACTTCACATTAAAGCCTGGCAGTATTTTCTCAGCAGCATAAAAAACTAGCTCACCAGCACTTTTCAGGTTTATGATTGTGTCATGTTTGCTACTGTTTCATTGAAGATAGCAAGTCGCACAGAGGTCAGAGTCCGTGTGAGAGAAGACTACCTGAGGGTGTGGACAAAGGGAATCATGAACAATTTGAGGGTCACTGCTGCAACGTTCTCCTACCTTGCGCAACACAGACCCCATGATCTTGGCTCAGGTACCTGAGGTTCCACAGGATTTGGACCAAAGACCTTGGCACACAGCTGTATCTAATGTTTTTTCTTTCTTCATTCTAGAAGGGTGGAGCCAGCCCACAATACTGAAAACATTTCAGTCTCTACACAGTAGACCCTCACATAGTAATGCCAGAGCCAGTGAGTAGAGGGACTATGTGTTAAGTCTTCTGAAGCCCTTAAAAAACCTGCAAACTGGGTCAGACCTTTGGCGCACAGCTTCTCAAACCACTTGTAATTGGGAGTGGAGAGGGCAGAAAGATACATCACCTAATGTGTGTAAGCTAAGTCATTCTTTGCGGCCCCAAGAACTGTAGCCCACCAGGCTCCTCTGCCCACGGTATTTTCCAGGCAAGAATACTGGAGCGGATTGCCATTTCCTTGTCCACGGGATCTCCAGGGATGGAACCCGGGTCTCTTGTGTCTCCTATACTGGCAGGAAGATTCTTTACCACTAGCACCACCTGGGAAAGTCCATATCACCTAGTAATGATGCTAGTTAAATAAAAGTGTTGACCTTTTGTGTTTTTGTTTGTTTGTGTTTTGTTTTATTTAATTTTTAATTTTTACTTTATTTTACTTTACAATACTGTATTGGTTTTGGCATACATTGACATGAATCCGCCACAGGTGGATATGAGCTCCCAAATATGAACCCCCCTCCCACCTCCCACCCCACATCATCCCTCCAGATCATCCCTGTGCACTAGTCCCAAGCATCCTGCATCCTGCATCGAACATAGACTGGTGATTCATTTCTTACATGATAGTATACATGTTTCAATGCCATTCTCCCAAATCATCCCACCCTCTCCCTCAGAGTCTAAAGTCTGCCCTACACATCTGTGTCTCTTTTGCTGTCTTGCATACAGGGTCATCATTACCATCTTTCTAAACTCCATATATATGTGTTAGTATACTGTATTGGTGTTTTTCTTTCTGGGTTACTTCACTTTGTATAATTGGCTCCAGTTTCATCCATCTCATTAGAACTGATTCAAATGTATTCTTTTTAATAGCTGAGTAATACTCCATTGTGTATATGTACCACAGCTTTCTTATCCATTCACCTGCTGATGGACATCTGGGTTGCTTCCCTGTCCTGGCTATTATAAACAGTGCTGCGATGAACATTGGGGTACATGTGTCTCTTTCTATTCTGCTTTCCTCGGTGTGTATGCCCAGCAGTGGGATTGCTGGGTCATAAGGCAGTTCTATTTGCAATTTAAGACAGTACAGTGGATGGGTATGCTGGAGCTTTTATTCCCTGCATTCTCTTCCCTGCCTTGTTCTATGTCAGCACAGGCAANGTGTGTATGCCCAGCAGTGGGATTGCTGGGTCATAAGGCAGTTCTATTTGCAATTTAAGACAGTACAGTGGATGGGTATGCTGGAGCTTTTATTCCCTGCATTCTCTTCCCTGCCTTGTTCTATGTCAGCACAGGCAACAAGGGACACTTTGCCCGAGATTCACAAGGCAGAAGTGAAGCAGGGGCCATCTTTTTATGCTCAAAAGGTTGGGGCAGAGCACAGGGCACTCAAGCACATCATCTCACCTGGCTGATGGGGGTCAGAGTGGGGCCCACAACATTCAGCACCCATAGGATCCTTCCTTAGCCTCTCCAACTTTCAAGCCAGGTGCACGTTCTTCCTCCTTGACAAAGAACACCATCACCTCCTACAGGACGGCCTCGTCATCATGGGTGGAGGTTTGGAGGCAGGAAGTGACCAATATGCATCCTAGTCCTTCCCTGGGGGCTTCAGTTGAGCCTTGCAGGTTTCAGTTCACATCCATCTTCCCTTTCTGGCCCTCTGCCCCCTGCATGCCACGCCCCAGCACCAGGTACAGAAACATCGACTTAGACTTTCTAGTTAGCTACCACAATGATATAAGGGCAATGTATTTGTTATCTATGGCTGCACAACAAACTACCTCAAAACAATAGAAACACTTACAGTTTCATACAGTTTTGGTGGACCGGCAATCTGGCAGTGGTTTAGTGGGTATTTCTGTCTCATGAAGTTGCAGTTAAAATGGCAGCAGTGGTCTGCAATCTTTTCCTCTGAAGGCCAGGTAACAAACATTGTCAATTTTGTGGGCCACACAGTCTGTGTTGCAGCTACTCAACTCTGCTGTGAAGGGGCAAAAGCAGCCATGGATAATACATGTACAAATGGTTGTGGCTGTAAGCCAAGATAGCTTTATTTACAAAAATAAGTAGCAGGCTGGTTGGTGTGGGGAGTCAGTTGGCCAATGCCTGATCCAAAGGTTTAACTGTGGCAGGGGTATCTGCTCCTAGAATGGTTCACTTGGCAATCTGTTGCTGGCCTCTGGCAGGAGACAGTCCCTCATCTGTCCTGCTAAAATGTCCCCACAAAAGCCTGCTTCCCCCAGTGAGCGACCCAAGAGAATAGGCAGAAGCAGCCATGTCCTTCTGGCCTTGAAAGTCTCATGTTATCACTTCCACTACATTCTTTTGCTCATATGGACCAAGATTAGTACATTGTGAAAATGGTCTACACAAGGGCACAAATACCAGGGATCACTGGGTGGGCTACCTTGAAGTCTGGCTACTATATAACCAATTCCCTAAGATAAATAATATCCACACTGGTTTTGTTTCTCTGGTCTTACCTCAACTGATATGAGCGATATAATAGTATAAATTTTAGATGCTAACCACAACAACAACAAAAGAGCAGTCAATATGAAAACTGACTCATAACAGTCCAAGTGAATTTGAAATTAATTCTAAATGACTGTATATAGACATGCTTTGTCGAAAAAAAAAATAATATGAAATCCTGCAAATATCCAAGTAGAAAGCAGGAAAAGCAGCTTTCCTTAAAAGGAATCAAAATTTAGATGCTTGCCCCAGACTTCCCTGCATCANTAGAGCTATTAGTCCGGCACCTTATTCTCTTTTTTCTAACAATAACCTGTATGAAATTTAATCTTAACACTACTATTCTATTGTTTGATTTTACAAGAGTTTATGCTTCCTCAGTTTCTACAATAGAAGTAGTTCAGGGTGACTTTTCTAATTTGACATAGGTCCCCTTTCTGCTGCTTCTGTGAAATGTTCAAAAATACGGCTGCTTGCTTTCTGAGTTTCTCACCTCGCACTCTGGTCTGGTCTTCTCTTTCCTTGTCTCTCCTGTTTATATCCTGATAAAATTTGACCCCATTGTTAGCACTTACTCCTCAGTATAGATCCATTTCAAAAGCGGAGCTGTGCCTGGCTGATTTGAACCTTGCTGGTCTCCTCGACTATTTCACTGCCTTTCAGAGCTTACCGAAGTATCATCACAACTCAACAGCTATAACATTGAGCCAAATTCCTTCTGGTTTCAGCTGCTGTTTTCAGATTGGCCCGGATGGCTTTCAAGTAAATACCTCTTTGCTACTTTGGGGTTCTTAGGTCCATTGCTTTCCTCTGCTTTCTCCCACATGGATGCTCCTCTCAGGCTGGTCCTGTGGCAACTGGTGGTTTGTCCTCATTTGCTTGCATTTTTGTGGCCCATGTCAAGGAGTTTCATGCTCAGTAGGGTTTTTGTTTCTATCTGGTGGCAATGTCTGTTTCTTTGTGAGAACTCACAGAAATTTAACATTATACTGCTGCCACTGTCATCTTCCTAGAATCATTTTTTGGATTGGTTGCTTTATCTTTTCCATTCTTAGTACTCTTCACTCATTTGAGGGAATGACACAGACATCTTTCCCACTCACCCAGTTTAGAAGGAAGGATGAATTACTTCCTCGCTACTCCATATTGCATCAGAACAGCTCAAGCACAAATAGTTTCTTGAGAATACCTTGGACATCACCAATAGATAGTCTGCTGGGAGATTTGGGAGATATAGTTTGTTCAGCAAATTGTAAAGATCAGAAGACAGGAGATCTATTGATGGTGAGAAACCTGGAGGTCAGGATTATACGTTTACCCAGATACTTCCAGCCTCTACTTCAGTTTGGTACAATGGAAGTAATGTTCCTGTACACTAAGTAGACATTAAAATTATAATAACCAATGGTACTGATGTAACTATAAAATGATGGAGAATTTATCATCTTCTGGTCCTGTCAGGAAATGAGAGATTTCACAGAAATGAATTAACTCTTCTCTACCACTAGCGCCTAGGCCTACAATTAGGTAAATCTCCTGACTACTCTGCCTGCACTCATTCTGTTTTTTGTCCTTTACTTATGGCTTCCTGTAGAGAGATTTTTTTTCCCCCCTCAAATCTAATTAAGTTACTTAGCCCCAGCAAAACCCTTNTTTTCCAAATTTGTTGGCATATTGAGTTAATTACTCAAAACCAAATCAGTTCAGTTCAGTTGCTCAGTTGTGTCTGACTCTGTGACCCCATGAACTGCAGCACGCCAGGCCTCCCTGTCCATAACCAACTTCCAGAGTTTACTCAAACTCATGTCCGTTGAGTTGATGATGCCGTCCAACCATCTCATCCTCCGTCGTTCCCTTCTCCTCCCGCCATCAGTCTTTCCCAGGATCAGGGTCTTTTCCAATGAGTCAGTTCTTTGCATCAGGTGGCCAAAGTATTGGAGTTTCAGCTTCAGCATCAGTCCTTCCAGTGAATATTCAGGATGGGTAGCCTCAAAAGTTGGTAACTCCTTAGAACAAAAAGTGTTGAAGATTTCTATAATTCCAGCACTTGCAGAAGTTAGGACTGGATGACTGAAGGTTATTTTCATTACAGGCTTCTATGATTTTATGTTACTGACATTCTGAATGTATTAATGCACAGTGATGTGTGTGAAGTGGTGAGAATAAGGGAACTCCACTGTCAATTTCAGCATCCCATTTCTAGTGCACATAAGGATGAATTAGTCCCATAAGTAGTTAATCTTTAGGAGAGAGAGAAAGAAATTATTTTTGTTTTCTCTGAGTATTAGAGTCTTCTTTTTACAGGTGTGTGTGTGTGTGTGTGTGTGTGTGTGTGTGTGTGTGTTTGGTGAGGCTTAAAATGTTTAGGCATTGAATTTTTTTTAACATTAGATTGATAAACTTCTCATAGTGAAAGAGATAAGGCGAATATTCTAATAGATAACTCAGAAGCCAGTAGAAAGAAAGTCAAAGGACTTCCCTGGTGATGCAGTGGTTAAGACTCTGCACTCCCAATGCAGGGAGCATGGATTTGATCCCTGGCTAGGGAACTAAGATCCCACATCAGTTCAGTTCAGTTCAGTCGCTCAGTCGTGTCCGACTCTTTGCATGAATTACAGCACGTGGCATGGCCAAAAATAAATAAAATTGGAAACGTTAAAAAAAAGGTCAAGAGAAAAAAACAGCTTAACATCTAAATAATCTTTAGATGAAGAACAGAATAAGAGTAAATTTATACAAGGCATGGCTTATGTGACTTTATATTTGTCAGAATTTTTGTATGTGGTCAGCGTTTTATAAGAATCAGAATGTTTCAGTAAACTCAACATTTTGTTGGCCAGGAAAATTGTAAGTATTTAAGGTCCTACCAATGGCACCCCACTCCAGTACTCTTGCCTGGAAAATCCCATGGACGGAGGACCCTGGTGGGCTGCAGTCCGTGGGGTCGCTGAGGGTTGGACAATACTGAGCTACTTCACTTCACTTCACTTCACCGGGTAACTGGGGGAACATAGTTGGTAGTAAGTGCTGCTGATTTTGAGTAAGGAAGCCTCAGGGTATGTTGTGATTTCAGGACTATGTGTTTTGTCTGTACCAGTGGCAGGAGATTACTTATACCAGTGCTTCCCAGTCTTTTCAAAGCCAGTTTGTCATTTTTCTCCTGGTGACTTCCAAATTTTGAAATCTTTATCAGTTGCTTTTCTTTAAGTAATATTTTACTGCCCACCCCATTTTTTGGTTGGTGGTGTTTGTTGTTTGGTTGGGCAAAAAAAGCAGTGAAGAGTGTTTCATTAGCATTTTATAAATGGCCTTTGAGTTCACATATTCCATCCAAAGGCAGGAAGACAGTTTGACCTGGTTAGCTTTATCTGAAGACAGTGTTCCTTTTCCACTTGGCATTGTTTTGTAATATTGAAAATCGCTCACAGCTATTAAAACAGGTCCCCTTCCTCTACCCCTGCTCCTCTGTTGATTTTTGAGAACTTCTAGAGACTGAAGATCCCAGGTTGGAAATCCTGGAGGGTGAGGGAGTGAGGTGTGTTATATAAAATTAACTGTCAACACTTGGCCTAATGACTTTCCCAAAGGCTCCCAGAAACTGGGCAAGAAAGAAGAGAAGCAAAGCATCATTGAAATGCCTGTAATCATGAATTATTATATCAACTCTTAATCCTATTTGCATTTTATCTTTTATCCCAGGAAAGTGCAGACAACATACTCTCCATTGTAAAACAAAAAACGGGATCTTTTGGAGATCGACCTGCAAGACCTACTCTTTTAGAACAAGTGTTAAATCAAAAAAGACTGGTAAATATCTGTTTGTATAGTAGTTCCAAACCTAACACATTTGTTTGTTATAAATGGAACTGTTCAACTTTTGAGATTTTTAAATTGGATATCAGTTTAAAATTGTGGTTTTAAACTGGTTGTCAGTTTATAATTATGATACTGTGTTAAACTGGTCCCAAACAGAACTGAGCCGCTGCCAGTATACACTGGAATCTCATAAAGACAAAATTACAGAGAAAATATAATTTCAGTTCAGTTCGTTCAGTCACTCAGTCTTATCCGACTCTTTGCAACCCCATGAACCGCAGCACGCCAGGCCTCCCTGTCTATCACCGACTCCTGAAGTCCACCCAAACCCATGTCCATCGAGTCAGTGATGCCATCCAGCCATCTTATCCTTTGTCATCCCCTTCTCCTCCTACCCTCAATCTTTCCCAGCATCAGGGTCTTTTCAAATGAGTCAGCTCTTCTCATCAGGTGGCCAAACTATTGGAGTTTCAGCTTCAGTCCTTCCAATGAACACCCAGGACTGCTTTAGGATGTACTAGTTGGATCTCCTTGCAATCCATGGGACTCTCAAGAGTCTTCTCCAGCACCACAGTTCAAAAGCATCAGTTCTTCAGTGCTCAGCCTTCTTTATAGTACAATTCTCTCATATCCATACATGACTTTTAGCTACATAAAAATGAATACTGTAGTAAAAAAAAAAGGCAGCGTAAAAATAAAAATGCAAACTTGAAAATAACAGGAAAAAGACTTGCAACAAATATATAAAAAATGATGTTTGATAAGGTTGACATTTTTGTCACACAGATTGATGAAGAAATATTTTGGCCTCAATACATTGTAAAAAAATATAAACGGAAAAAAGCAGAAATGCTTCCCTTACATGATACGGAAATGTATTTCATATCAGAAAAAAATCACATGATAAACAGTTCAATAAGTGAATATTATTTAAATGAAAACACACAGTGATGTTGAGGACTCCCATGAAAGGGACTCTCATTCTGATGGCATCTTACATTAGTACAACACTAATATAATATTTATTATAATATTAATCAAAGAAAGCAGTTGTACAGTCTGTATCAAGAGTCCTTAAAATAGTCATTTCTTCACTCAGAAATCATTTTACTGTGAAGACATACGCAGGAAATGAATCCTAAATAAAGTTAAGCATAAGGACGTTGCCAGAAATGTATTTATCACAAATAGTAATTTAAACAAATTCATCGTTCAGTAGTAGCCTCATAACAGCTAAGTAGACTGTTGTACATTTACTTAATAAAGCTTGGGCAGTCTTTACAAGAGTTGGACACGACTGAAGTGACTTAGTGGGCATGCATGCATTGGAGAAGGAAATGGCAACCCAATCCAGTATTGCCTGGAGAATCCCAGGGACAGAGGAGCCTGGTGGGCCGTCTGTGGGGTCGCACAGAGTCAGACACGACTGAAGCGACTTAGCAGCAGTAGCAGCAGTCTTTACAAATAAATTTTAAACAAAAGCATTTAATAAATAGAAAATATACTATGCTGTAATGTTACATTTTAAAATCAGTATTTAATGATGGTACTTCCATCTTATTTGGTTTATCTTGTTCAGTGTATTAGGCTCAAGGTTTTTCTTCCTTATCAATTTATATAAATACTTTAATAAAAACATATTAGTCTTATATTCATCATGTGAGTATAACTATATTTAAAAATGGTCAGTGTATAAAACTTATTAGTTGTTTTAGAGCAGTTGTATTTCTTTCCGTAAGTTTTGGTAGTGTGCTAATATTAGTTTTATTATACATGTATACCTGTATTTACACACACATACCTATACACACAATCATACATCATTTTTAATATCTTCCAAATGACTTAGCCAGTGGGAAAAACTTGAGCTCCAGTACTTGTCAAAAATGTATATGTTTCTAAAGTGGAATTTAACTGCCATGTTTACATGGGGTATCTTTTCATTTCTTTTTTTTTTTTTTTCTTTTTGCCCTTGCTGTAATCTTGGACCAGCGCTCTTCTTGGCCCTTAGGTTTTATAAAGAGATACATGCTGGCATATCATAAAAGCATTTCCTTTGTGTGCCAAGTCACCAATAAAATCACGCTTCCTGCATGAGTTTTAGATTTTAGTATTTGATGCATGATACCAGATTTTATTATCATTAATTTGAAGTTTAACCGCAGTGCATCAAATGAAGAAATGAATTCAGTTCAGGAAATTTTTTTGTAAGTATATTGTATCAGGTATAAGGATATAGCAGAGTAATTTTATAGGATGAATACAATCTCATAAGAATACTGCTATTAATAAACATATTTTCTCTTTTTCCTTTTTAAGTCATTACTAAGAAGTCCAGAAGTGGTGCAGTTTTTACAGAAACAGCAGCAGCTATTAAATCAGCAAGTTTTGGAACAAAGACAACAGCAGTTTCCAGGAACATCAGTGTGAGGAAATTTGTTAAGAAGATGTACTCGTTTTTTATCTTATTGTAGTAGATGGACATATTTTTATACTACAGATAAATGGGGTAAGACATGCCAGCAGATGGTAAACAGTCATTTTCCTGTGAATGTATGTGTGTATTTGGAGACAAATAAGCATTGCACATTGTGCATCTAGCCCTTTCAGATCACCATGGATTTGAAGAAATCAGCTTATCTTTCCAGAGTAGTGTTTAAATACAAGGTGTTTTTTAAAAAAAAAAACAAAGTATTTCTCTTCAGTCATTGTTACTGAAGGTAATGCAGTAGTTGCTTTCTGTGGAAGTCACGAAGTTAGTAGATATTAATCTTGGATCATCTAACTCAGTGGTTCTCATCAAGGGGCAATCCATGGGAGTCCAAGGGCCAGCCAGCCATCCATTTGGAAATGGGTGGGTATGTTTTGTCACAGTGACCTTGAAAACTTGCTGTTTTTTAGTGAGTGGGCCAGGAGTGCTAAGTGTCTGGAATGGCCCCCCACAGTTCAGAATTCTCTTACACTCAGTGCCAATAACCCTCGTCTTAAGAAACACTGAGAGCTATTTGTGTTGATAAAATGTAGTCAGGGCATCTAGAGTTGGGTTCTCAAGATAACCTTTTCTTTCCCTATAAGACTGGAGCTATCAAGGTGGTAAGTGTATTTTTTATGTGTAAAGAAAGGGATCATTATTAAACATCTGCGAGAATAGGATGTGCACCTCTTCTCAAAGATGTGCTGGTAAAACCCAGGGGGGATTAACTAAGTACCCTGGAATTAGTGCGTCTCCTAGAGTCAGCCTCTCTGCTTCTATCAGTGTTCTCTCTTAAAGCAGACAACTCTTGTGTACTGAATTTGTGAACAGTACAAACGTATGTCCTCTTACCAGTGTCAGAACAAAACTATTTTTTTATACTCATTTCTTTTTCACAAACAGATCCCCAAAATAATACTCCAGAATTTTTGTCAGTGATTTTCAAGATTGAGCTATTTTAAGATTGTATTATTCCTAGATAATGTTCAGTGAGTGATGGGCAATCTGGATAGATACTTTTTTCTTGTATTTTCTCCTAGTAAAACTTCTAAAAGGCAAAGCTTACCAATAAGAGTACCAAATCAAATGTCAAGAAAGTATTTCCAGTATTAGAATAATAAGTGCATGTGCGTCAAAGTTAAAACTGTGGAGAAAATTGTTACAGTCTCTTGAGTTTTAAGCTCTGAAATATATATCAAGTTAAATTTAGTCATGGATGTTCTAAGATGTCCTTAAGGAGAGAAGGAATCTTTTTGTTTGCTTTTTATATCTGTTTTTATACCTGCATATCTGTGCAGAAATGCTTTTACCAGAATTACTCATTAAAGTCATTATTGACCATTGAGTTGTCTGATTCACTAATTCTGTTGTTCAGTTGCTCTACACCAGATGCAGAGGAATTCATTTACATTTGTTATCCACTGATAGCTTGTTTTCTTACTTGTGGAGCTGGAGCTTTTTTGAATCCCTAGAATATAAGTTAATTTCTGTAGTTAAAAAGCAGCTTATCCTTCTTCAAGTGAAACAGGAGGATGAGGAAATGAGAAAGTAATAGGTCAGTAAGAGCTAAATTAAAAGAAAGAAACTTAATATATATTATAAAAAACAATAAGGTTTTTACTTATTTGGGGTAGATTTATTGCAGTTTGCCCCCAACTTTGTTTTACCCCTCCCTGTATGTGTAACTTTTGTAACGTGGCTTCACTGTACCTCCCACTGAGGGGTTGAGTTTATTTATCCTTTAAATCTGGAGAACTGGCCTTGTGTGTGTATCCTTGGATGGCCTCAGGGAGCAGAGACACCATCCTAGCCTGGGACCCCCTGTTTTGGACTACTGTGTGAAAGAGAGGCAGACTTTCTCTTATCTGCCATGGTTAATCAGGTGTTCTGTGACATCCAGCCAAACCAATATCCTCAAGAATATTAGTAGTATCCTCAGTAATACTGTATGTAAGAGGGTTGATGAGCAGCATTAAAGATTTGGTTGGGAAACCAGGAACCAATGATGGCAATCTGCAGTCAGGTGACAGTTTCCAGGGCTCCAACAGACATAGAGGAAGAAAGATAAATTGCAAGCTTGAGCTCAACTTCATTTAGTGGAAGAAGTGGAGGAAGTTAGGTTGCTTTTGTGAGAGTACTCAGTAATAGAAGCCAGAGTTCTTGCTGAACAGAGAAGAAAAGGGGCCAACTGGAGTTCACTATGACATTGAAGAGCAAGTGTAGGAAGAATCCGAGAGTGCGAGGTTATTTCATCTAGGAAACTAGCAGTACTCGTTACAATGAGTTAGCAGCTGCCCCAGTCTTTATAACACTCTGTAACAGTGAGTATATCAATAACTCAAGCTTCTTAATGCCTTGGTTTTAAGACCATTCCTAGACTTCCACTTGAAGAATGGGATTTGGAGGGATTGAATAAACAAGCCTGTAGGATTTAGTGGCAAGTAAATAACTCGGATGGCTCTCAACTGAGGGAGAAACCCAGAGGGATTTGCTTCAGCTCATCAACCAGCAGCTCTAGTGCACTGCCAAAACTTGCTGAAAACCAATCAGAAAAGGAAAGGGAAAGAAAGAAAACGATGAAACAGATGTTTTGCATCAGAAGTAGTTAATCCAAACAGGATGGTCTTCAAAAGAGGTGTCCATCAAAGATTATATTAGCCAAAAATTGTGAGGGGACTACAGTTTTGAATAGGCAAATACAAAGGATCATAAATAATGTTACCAAAATTATTTGTAAATGTATAATTATATGCTCATATGCAAGCTCATATACAAAATTGGAAGTAGCAAAGGAAAATTGGGGCACTTAGATGGTGTCATGGGTTAAAAGAATGAGGGTGTTCAGTGGTTGGGAGATCTTTTATCAAAATAATCCTTTGAATATTTAAATTTTTACCACACACAGATGACCCTTTCCAAAATGTTTTTGTTTTGACTACAAACTGAAGTCCTATTAGAAATTGAAAACAGTAGATAGGCTATGCTTTTTTCTTGGCTTTCTAGTTCAGTTTATAGAAAGAAATATGTTTTTACCGCCAAATCTCTATTTCTGAATACGTAGCACTTATTTATTATGAGAGTCCCCTCTAAGAGTTTCTTACCGTCTAAGAGATGGTGAGATCTTAGATGGTGAGATCTTAGTTTCCTGATCAGGGATTGAACTCTGGACCCCTGCATTGGGAGCGTGGAGTCTTACACAGGGAAGTCCCTGGGAGAATTTATTTTCCTCTCATTTCTACCAGCAGTAGGAATTGCTGTTTTTTGTTTTTTTTTTTTACCTCTTGCCTTTCTGATAGCCATATTATTGCTGACTGTTGGATTTACTAGCGTTTCCATGAATGCTGGTAAATTTGAGAACCTTTTCCTATGCTTGTTGGTTACTTAGATTTGGCTCTTCTCTGAATTAGCTAGTCCTATGTTTTGTCTATTTGTCTATTTTTTCCATTAGTCTCCTTTTTTCCTAAAATGTGCAAAAAGTCTGGTGACTGTTAGAAAAATGAACCCTGTGTCATTTTTATTTCTTTTTTTCATGTCTAACATTGATTTATTTACCTTTTTATGGTATCTCTTGCCCATGCAAGCATTCAAGTTTTGAATATTTGGACATATCTGACACTTCTTTTATGGCTTTTGGTTTAAAAGGTCTCAATTTGGGATCTTTGACATGATTGTTGATTTAAAACTTCCTGTTTCTTTTTCTAGAATTAGAAAATATATTTAGTATGGCTATTGGCAAATAGTCCTGATTTCCTTTGTGTAACTAATCGACATGGAAATTTTAGTATTCCTATCATCATTACCCCCTCGGTTTCTAACTTTATGTAGCTATGAAAATGAGTATTATAATCATGATTACAGATGCTGTTGAATGGTGCATACATAAGACCTGCATTCAGATGGTCTAGCTTATGATTTGGAGATGGGCTGAACTCTCATTTGTTGGGCAGACTTGTTTCACTATAGGAAAAAATTATTATTAAAATACTAATTAAAATGCTGCTTTTACTGATTTTAAGCTTAATATTTTCAGAACTTTTTAGTGAAAATACCTGACATGTTTAATAATTAGGTGAGTTGATCTCATCTTCTAATCAGGACATGGACTACATTCTCCTTATGATACATTGCTCCACTCTCCAAATAATCGTTTGTATTATTGTAATGCAGCAAAGGCAAGCTTTTATTATTATAAACTGCAGCAAATTAAATGATGCTTTCTGTTCATAGCTTTACTCTGCTGCTGCTGCTGCTGTTAAGTCGCTTCAGTCATGTCCGATTCTGTGTGACTTCACAGACGGTAGCCCACCAAGGCTCCCCCGTCCCTGGGATTCTCCAGGCAAGAACACTGGAGTGGGTTGCCATTTCCTTCTCCAATGCGTGAAAGTGAAGTTGCTCAGTCATGTCCGACTCTTTGCGACCCCATTGCAGCCCACCAGGCTCCTCCATCCATGGGATTTTCCAGGCAAGAGTACTGGAGTGGGGTGCCATCGCCTTCTCCAAGCTTTAGTGATATAGAAATGTATGCAACCTTTCTTACAATGTATTCATTGAGCACAGATACTAATTTTCATGAACTGTTTGTAGTTTGGGCTTAAAAGGGCCCAAGAGTATATGCAGCAGGAAAGCAAAATCAGAGAACTAAGGAAAACGAACATAAAAGAAGTTACAACTAGTGAGATTTTCTATCTGTTTTCCTCTCTTATAATTGAAGTCTGGGTTGTTTACTATCTTTGGTTGGAGATCACTGTCCACTGTTAAGATTTTATAGCAGTTGCCTTTGAAAATCTAATGAGGAGCAGGGTATATTAACATCAGATATTTGCACAAAATTATGTGACTGTTTATTGTGGTAATATAATTATATCATATTAAATAAAATACATGTAGTTAGGTGTACTTCACCGTCATGTTGATTAGGATCATCTTTGTGGGTGGCAGGTGACGGTAATTGTGACAGCATTATTCCCTTTCAGAAAATGAGTCTTCAAGAAAGCCATATTTTTCTAAGATCACCCAAAGTTGTCTGCCAGAATGGAAGCTCCATGTTGTACTCAGGGACCCTGTTTCCAGGCTCCTGTGATGTTGGCTTTTTCTTCCTAAAAGACCCTTCAGGGCTCGGACACCCTGCTTTTTGTGCCAGTGAGTGGACCCTCCTGGGGTCAGGGGTCTGCCAGTGTGATAAAAGCCGAGCCTCCCTCCCTCATCCAGGTACCTTTCTCTCTTCATGCCCAAATGCCACATGCCGTGTTTCCTGTGTCTCTTCTTCTTCCTATTCACCCCTTTAGCACCAGCAACCATCCAAATTGCCCTTTGCTTCCTAGTCGCAGACATTCACTACCTTTAAATGGTGTATAAAGTCCATCGAAGATCTTGATCATTTCCTGCTTTGTTAGCGATTGGAAAATGACCACAGCCCCCGCCCAGGCTAGGCACTGCCTATTCTGAAGGGCATTGAGAATTTAAAACCGAGACTCACTGAGTAACTCACAGGTACCCAGTTTGGAGAGGAGGGCTGGGTGTTTTGGGGCCAGCACAGCGCTGGGCTCTCGCCTCTTCTCCAGCCGCAAGATGAAGCCTGGGATCACTGTGGTGCTCCCTACCACGTGGGTCCTCAGAGGCCAGTGCTCTCTAACTGCCTGCACTGTGCCCTCCCGGGGCAATGCCAGGGCTCATCTCTGGTGTTAGTAACGGGTAGAAGGAATTGAATGCTTAACCCCTAGCAACCAAACTGGCAGGCCTTCCCACAGACCCTGAAAAAGAGGAGTGTTTTGAACACAGATCTCTTAAACAGCTGTTGCACTGGCAGAGCGGATGGAGCCAGGGTAGTGTTCAGAACCAAAAGAGCAATGGTATCACAAATTACAGGTGCTTCCAAACAGGCTTGCCTGCACTGTGTGACAAGAAGCCGCTCCTCCCGCCTGAGGGTTGAGGACGATCCAGAGACAGCTGCATGAGCATTCCCCACATTGATGGCAACTGTGTCAGTTATCTAGCACACCACCCCAAAGCATCGTGGCTTAAAATAATCACCTCCCCCCGCAATAGTGTTAAGCATTAGCTGAGCTTACCAGAGGGCTTCTGGTGGTCAGGCTTAAGGGTGTCTTCTTGAGGCATTCAGATGAGAGCACAGCTGTGGTTGATAACATTCAAGACGCCTTATCCTCAGGTCTCAGCAAACTGGGAGCCCACTCCAGGCCAGATCCAACCCACAGTTTGTTTCTGTACTGTCACAGGCTAAGAATACTTTTTACATTTTTAAACGGAAAACCAAAAGAAAAATCATCTCATGACATGTGAAAATTAAATGAAACTCAGATTTCGACATCTGTAAGATTTCATTGGCACAGAGCCACCCCTGGCTACATACATAGTTTATGGCGGCTTTTGCACTATGGTGGCAGATTTGTGTAGTTACAACAGACACGAAGGTCATATGGCCTGCAAAGCTGAACATTTTTACTGTCTGGCCCTGGATAGAAAGCCTTCTGACCCCTACTCCTAAGCGTCTCTCTACAGACAACTTCATTAACCATCAGTGGGTTATTTTGAGAATGTTTAGTTTTTTTCTTTCTAAATGATGAGGCCAGAGAGAATCCAGCCTGTCACTTGCAAGCATTATCTCCAAATAACATACTGCATGCAGATGTGAGTAATTTGGGGCTTGAAACAACCGTGAATATAATTTTCATTATATTTACTCCATCTTAACATTATCTTTCAGATTACTGGAGTAAATCTGAGGCCACAGTTAACATTTTTATCAGATGTATGCAAATAATAGAACCGTCTATGATCATACAGAGATAAACGTTCAGAACTATTATCTTCTTTATACTCCGTGTTGACTTGTTCTATGAGAATTCTTATGCTTCTTTACTCAAATTCACATTCTGAAAATAAATGCTTAGAACAGAAATGATTTTAACAGTTTTAACTGTCAAAGCAGCCTTTCCTTGCTACTACCGTGCAGCTGAGTATTTGCAAACTAAGTCTTAAGCATGCTTCTCTTAGCCACCAGCTGCAGCATGGTCACCAGCCATGCAGTTGGAAGCTTGAGATTATTTTTGAGAAGAAATTAAATAATTGCTGATTTTAAAAAAGGAGAATCGGAAACAAATACCATTTCTGCCTTCATAATGGGAACCCCAAATGCCTTTCTAAACAAACAACAGCTGGAAAATGCTGAACACAGACAGATCAAATCCTTGCCTTTAAAAAGCTCCCAGCCTTGTAGAGATGGATAGACAAGAAGACAGTATGGTATAGGGATTGATAGTGGATTGTTGACGAGCACAAATTACAATGTGGGCATAGAGACTGGGCACCTAAGCTGGTCTAGAAATGTCTGGGAGCCTTGCTAATGGGAACCAATGGGAAGGAAGGCAAGGTGGATCAGCCCAGAAACCTTCTGGGGTACACACCCAGGCCTGGTGGAGATCTCATTGCTAGGCCCTCCAGCAGCCTGTTGCAGCTGATAGCACACTGACCTTTATCAGTTTACTTGTTCATCTTCCTCCATAGACTTGGAAGTTTCTTTAAGGCAGAAACTGTCATATGTCGTTGTTATATATAGTGCCTGCTTGGTAGTAGCTGATGTTCAAGAGTCATCTAATAAGTGAATATGTGGAAGTTTCTAGGCTAATGAAAATATTCTGTCTCTTAGATAGGCTAATGTTTAAAGAAAATACTTTATGTCTATACTACAATGGTATATTTAAAAATAGTACTAGTTTGTGGTTGAAGTGCCAGTACCAAATTTTGGATGCAAGAACAGGGTTAGGAAAAATAGGAGATGCAAAGACAAGCAAGACACAATCACCATTCTCCATAAACTTCCAGCTTAAGTAAGAGGAGATGGTTGGATGGCATCACCAGCTAGATGGACATGAGTGTGAGCAAGCTCCGGGAGTTGGTGATGGATAGGGATGCCTGGCGTGCTTCAGTCCGTGGGATCGCAGAGTCGGACATGTCTAGGTGACTAAATTGACTGAACCCTCCTCTATGTGGAACCAGAATAGCTTGTCTTTCATCTGTTTACATTTTGGAATTCCACAAAATATTTCTTTTGAATAAAGGGCTCCATAAAAAAAAAAAACTTTAATCAAGTTAATAAAAGACCAAGTTTTCTCAAAATACTTATATATTCTACCCCCTCTCCCCATTTAGACTGGAAGGAAATTTAATGGCGAGAACAGAAAATTTAATAAATTTTTAGATATTTTCATATTCCTCCTGGATTCCTTCATTTTTCCTGAGTTGCCTTTAACACTTTTCTAACAGGTACTATATAGCAATGCACAGATATTTACAGTAATTGTTCATTCCCATATACTGTAATATCACTTAATATTTGCTAATACACAGGAAAAAAAGCTTCTATGCATTTCCTTTCTAAAATTACTGCAAAATATCTTCAAGTTTCTGTATTTTTTTCTACTTTATATACAATAGTGTGTGTATGTTAATCCCAACCTCCTAATTTATCCCTCCCCCTCCAAGGTTCTATATTTAATGCCAGTTATTCTAAGATGTTTAATTCAAAACTGTTATGTAATTTCTCTATAGGATGTTGGATTTCAAAAAATCCCATTTTCAAAACAGGATTGTATAAGATCATCTTAGGACCTATATACAACGAATCCTTCTATGAGGTTTGCAGGGAATAATGAGCCAAAAGACATTTAGGTACAGTATTCTTTATTATAAACAATCAGATAACAGTGTAAGTGTGCATTTGAAGGATAATTGAGGCCTAGCTATAATAAAAAACATGACTTAAAAAGAAAGAGTTTCTTTTTTGTTAGTTTGTTTTACATTAATTTGAACTTAACATATGCCAAGATCATGCAATTTGTCATATAGTTCGGCCATTAAATCCTTAACAAGAGCAGACAAAATTTGGAATGCCTGTTACATTTTATTTGTTGACTATGTATACCAAGTATTCAGGACATACTCAAAGTTAAGCCGGTGCTTGAAGTCTAACAAGCAATAGCTAAAAAATGTTTTTGTTGCTGTGACGGGGTATACACTTCTTAAGAAGACAATGAAAAGATTCTAAATGCTAGGTGGTTGTCCAACTTTTTCTGAATTAAACTGAATGTTAAAAAAAATAATAACATAAAGTAAATGTATTGAGAATTGACATCTTAATAGTTCCAAAGCACTGGTAGGTATTAAAATATCACCTAAAAATTTTTACATCTCAAATTTTTAACAGGAGAAAAAACAAAACCCAGACTTGAACAGCACTATAAATGTTCTGAGTCTCGTCAGCAGGCCAGATGTTACTGTGCTCTATTGCCTTGTCTACAGCAACCTTAAACATGTTTGGCAATTGCTGATGCAATTAATGGCTCGGCATGTCCACTTTGCTCACGATCCTATAAAAGAATGTGAAGACATCGTTTGGACTGTCTACCTCAAGGTTTGAATGTTAAATAAGCACATTTAGAAGTCAGAAATCAAATCCTGCATTACAATTTTTAACAATTCTTACCAGAAAAAAATTTAAAAGCCTGTTCTAAAATGTGACTATGTTACGATGACTTAAGGGTTAACTTCCCATCACTTCTAAATTCTCTGAATTTCACAGCATCTCGATAAAGGCTTTTGGTGAGATAGACCTGGTAGCGATGCATACGTACCACTTTAATCGTTTATTTTTTGAAGGTACAATTCCATTCACTGGAACATTCTATCCTGGTTTCCCAAAGCTGTGTGGAAAGCCAGTGTATTTTTTCATATCATTTTTCATATCATTTATAAGCAACTAGTACCAATCAGTTCTGTAAAGCTGTAAGATTACCAGAGGAGGAGTCTGACCACTGACAGATAAAGTGATGTTTGATCCCTGGAGCCCAAACCACGTGTACCTCATGCTGTTTTGTGCAGCATCGCTCCTCTTTGAGGAAGACTTCACCATACTAACGCCTTTTCCAAGGAAAGGGGACATGACATAGGGAATTACTGGAAAATAGGGAATAGGAGAAAAATCCAACGTTGAGACAAAGAAGAAAAGCCTCATTTATCCAAGGATGTCTTCATCCATGACTTGATTGCTCAGAAGAGAAAGAAAATCAGTTTCAAAATAGAGATAATTAGGAAATCAATTATATTTTTTTCAAGCATAAGAGCGCATGTTTTAATAGTTCTTGAAACATGAGGATGATTCTACAGATTTCCGTGTAGACTCTCAGCTCCAGAGGGCTGGGATGGTTTCTGGTGTACATTGACTCCACAGTACCTAACACTGTGCCGGGCACATACATAGTTGGTGAACCAATAAACTAGAGTTCTCTAAACACTAAATGGACCACCTAGCTTTAATGTAAAGTGTGATATTTTCTATTGTATATATGAAAGCTTCTACTAGGTAACACTAGTCATTACAAGAGGGGACAGCAGTAGCTCACGCATATATTGTTTTCATATGATCATTCCTACCTTGAATACAATTTAATGAGAAACAGCTACTATACACTAATGCTAGAAAGAGTTGAGACAGAATGTATAAATGAAACCTGGATCACTGAAGTACCGTCTGTTAACAAGCATAATTACCTTCTTAAATTATACATTTTAAAGAGGGTGTGAAATAATTTTCCAAGCAATGCAGTGTTTAGTGGGTGGGAATTATATATATATGTGAAAGTACCTAGAAATTTGATAAATGGCCCTCTCTTTATCATCCAAGGGTAAGTAACAGGTTTTGGTATTTTGTATACATTTTTAAAAAAATGTCCTATTATTCAGGACCACTGTTCCTCAGAAATGATAGGGATCATGGAATTACTATCTTATTTGGGAACGTATTTCCAGGTGTGAGGCTTTAGTTTTGAAAGAGGCTACCACCTATGACCAGCAGGTCACTTAATCAGTAGAGACACTGAACTCACATTGATCGCAGCAACGTGTCTAGGTTTTCTCAAAGGCTTCAGTGAACACTGTTTGAGTCATCTGTGAGGAGTTAGTATTTACCAATGTGTGAGGAACATGCAGCAAAATGTGCCCTCGCCTAGAGACTGAACGTGGGAATGTGAGAAGGAATAAGTAAACACAGGGTGTTTTTGTCCGATGCTCTTATTTTACTGCTGCTTACACACACACACACACACACACACACACGCAGGACTTAAAACACAAGGCCAGCAAGCATGCCGTGCAGACTAAGATCTGCAGAGCTGCCTGCCCTGAATCACCAGCAGAACTTACGTGGAACTTAACGTGATTTCCTACGTGGAAGGCAGGCATCTCTGCGGGTGATGCATGGATTAAGAAAGTGCTGGTTTTATTTTGCAGTTGGGGGATATAGCTCATTTCATGCTATTTTCATATTTATACTATCTTCTCATAGAAGAGTCATTATTTTTTTGTACAGTGGTAAGATAATGAGGCAACCTGGCTCTCAGCTTCACAGTTTCTTTCTTTTCCAATCACAGTTTTAATTTGTTTAAAAGGTACCATTCATATCAGCACAACAGTCTACCTACAGGTATTTCAACTTCAGAAATAAAGCTTATATGACTTGCCTTTAACTGATTTTACAAGCTTGATTTTCTTTTTTTGTCAGCACTTGACGTGAGGTTATTTAAATATTACGGGTTTGATAGCTTTGTTTTGTCCAAAGTGTTATTTGCCCTAGTGCTGCTAGTACCTGATTTTTGCTATGTAAACAGTTTTAGTATTTTTCTGGACTGGCCACACAATATTCCTTATGTGACATGGCAGACGAAAGCTGCCTTTGTTCTGCCAGCACCCTTCAAACACTGTCCACAGACTTGCCTCTCATTTGTTCTCTCCCACAAAAGAAGCTGCTGCTTATTAGAGCGTAGGCGTGAAAAACCTGCTTTTCTCATCGCGTTGTAGTGGCATCAGGTTAACTAGAAAGCACAAACCAAGATGGTGACACAAAATATGAAGAGTATATATTAAATGTATTTACATGTGTACCTAGAAACTTCAGTTAGTCATGAATCTGAAATGATATAAGCCACTGCCTGCAACAGCATCTACCCTATAGAAATGTGTGTTGAGGCAGGACTGTTAAGACACTGAAGAAATTGGGTTGTGTGGGGAGCCCATCTGAGTCAGAACTTTGTCCAGCCACTGCAGCGGTCCGTGAAGGTGGATCTCAATCCAGCAGGGCGTGCTTGTGACATCCTGGCGATGATACTCGGCTCCCCAGCCCTGAAAAGCAAAAACGGAGCCACGTGATTGTGTCAGATTTCCAGGCAGCCTCCAGGGGCACGAGACAGGCCTGCTGGATACAGTCCACCCACCAGGGCAGCTTCTGGGACCTGAGAACATGAACTCTGCATTCCTGCAAGTACAAGACAACCTTTTCATCAGCCAGACACCCTACGATGAGTCCCCATCCAAGGTTTCCTCCTGGGCTCGCAACTAAATCCACAGACCTAGAGAGGGCCAGGGTTCCAGCCACCTCAGAGACACTGGGAAATCATGCTGTCTTCCCCAGGGAAGGGAGCTTGAATGCATGTTCACCCCTTAATACTGAAGTCCATGTTTTGCACGAAACAGAACAATGGCTGGATCTGAAAGTTGTTAAGTGAGAGCTGAGGGTGCTCTCTGTTACTCAGGGTTGATGAAGAAAGCTTGTTTCTCCTCTCCCATGCCGGCTCACTTATGGCAATTTGCCATTGGTGACCAGCCACAGGAGAGACCGCAAAAAATGGAGTTTCGTTAACATCCATGACCTCACATGGTTGCAATTTTATATTGTGGTGAGAACTTATCAGTTTCTTTTACACTGATCATCTATAGTTATATATTTGCTAGGAATCTTTTTTTTTAAGTCCTTGCATTATTAGTAACAGTTTATTTTGTGAATTATATATTATGAATTTAAAGGTTGCATATATGAGAAGTACATCTAGTTGATCTTAGGAAAATCAGATTCCTATACAAGTTTATAATACAGAGAAATTATTATGTCTGAGACATTGCCATTTCATCCCAATTTTTAAAACAGGCCTAGAAAAAAGTACTCTCGCCTGGAAAATCCCATGGACGGAGGAGCCTGGTAGGCTGTAGTTCATGGGGTCGCTAAGAGTCAGACATGACTGAGCGACTTCACTTTCACTTTTCCTTTCATGCATCGGAGAAGGAAATGGCAACCCACTCCAGTGTTCTTGCCTGGAAAATCCCAAGGACGGGGGAGCCTGGTGGGCTGCCGTCTATGGAGTCACACAGAGTCGGACACGACTGAAGCGACTTAGCAGCAGTAGCAGCAGCAGAAAAAAGTACGTCAAATGGTTGCTTATTATCGCCCTCTGCTGGCTCTAAAGCATCAGAATGTTTGAAAAGACTTTCATGTATTTGTTAATTGCCTGATGGTATAAAAATGCTTTTAAAGCTTAACAGTAAACTTGAATAAGGGCTTCCCCGGTGGCTGAGATGGTAAAGAATCTGCCTGCAGTGCAGGAGATCTGGGTTTGATCCCTGGGTCAGGAGGATCCCCTGGAGAAAGGAATGGCTACCCACTCCAATATTCTTGCCTAGAGAATCCCATGGAGAGACGAGCCTAGGAGGCTACAGTCCAAGGGGTCACAAAGAGTTGGACACGACTGAAACGACTTAGCACGCATNAATCATGCTGTCTTCCCCAGGGAAGGGAGCTTGAATGCATGTTCACCCCTTAATACTGAAGTCCATGTTTTGCACGAAACAGAACAATGGCTGGATCTGAAAGTTGTTAAGTGAGAGCTGAGGGTGCTCTCTGTTACTCAGGGTTGATGAAGAAAGCTTGTTTCTCCTCTCCCATGCCGGCTCACTTATGGCAATTTGCCATTGGTGACCAGCCACAGGAGAGACCGCAAAAAATGGAGTTTCGTTAACATCCATGACCTCACATGGTTGCAATTTTATATTGTGGTGAGAACTTATCAGTTTCTTTTACACTGATCATCTATAGTTATATATTTGCTAGGAATCTTTTTTTTTAAGTCCTTGCATTATTAGTAACAGTTTATTTTGTGAATTATATATTATGAATTTAAAGGTTGCATATATGAGAAGTACATCTAGTTGATCTTAGGAAAATCAGATTCCTATACAAGTTTATAATACAGAGAAATTATTATGTCTGAGACATTGCCATTTCATCCCAATTTTTAAAACAGGCCTAGAAAAAAGTACTCTCGCCTGGAAAATCCCATGGACGGAGGAGCCTGGTAGGCTGTAGTTCATGGGGTCGCTAAGAGTCAGACATGACTGAGCGACTTCACTTTCACTTTTCCTTTCATGCATCGGAGAAGGAAATGGCAACCCACTCCAGTGTTCTTGCCTGGAAAATCCCAAGGACGGGGGAGCCTGGTGGGCTGCCGTCTATGGAGTCACACAGAGTCGGACACGACTGAAGCGACTTAGCAGCAGAAAAAAGTACGTCAAATGGTTGCTTATTATCGCCCTCTGCTGGCTCTAAAGCATCAGAATGTTTGAAAAGACTTTCATGTATTTGTTAATTGCCTGATGGTATAAAAATGCTTTTAAAGCTTAACAGTAAACTTGAATAAGGGCTTCCCCGGTGGCTGAGATGGTAAAGAATCTGCCTGCAGTGCAGGAGATCTGGGTTTGATCCCTGGGTCAGGAGGATCCCCTGGAGAAAGGAATGGCTACCCACTCCAGTATTCTTGCCTAGAGAATCCCATGGAGAGACGAGCCTAGGAGGCTACAGTCCAAGGGGTCACAAAGAGTTGGACACGACTGAAACGACTTAGCACGCATGCAGATCTGAATGAAACTGTTTTGTCACCATGAAAGAAATGAATTCAAGAAGTCATTTTCTAAACTGGAAACTCTCTTCTTGACTCTCACTTTTAAAACAATTACTGAAATTATAAATAAGAGTGTAGAAAAATGGGACATTTTTCACGGTAATTTTACAGAATTAATTTTTCTTTGAAAAAATCTGGAACAAGTCATACTGATACCCCTTGAATAGATAAGTCACCATGGGAAAACTGTCACATATACTCAGTTTGACAAGCTCAGATTTGGAAATAACAGAATTATTCGCAAGTGCTTTGTGAGGAATGAAATAGATGATAAACTGAGGGGTTAGCTTCAATGTGCAAATCCAGTTTTTCCTTTCCACTAGGTAACTCCCTCCATTCCCCAACCTTCACAGCGACTTCAAAGAACTTTAAAGAACTAATTGAGAAATTCAACAAATATTCATAAGCAGAACATTTACTGCTGTCTCAGAATTAATCATAAGCCCCATAATGTTTTTATCCCAACCTGTTTATACCTTTGTAAACAACACTTAATTCATTCTCTCTTGTATTAGACTCAGTTCTGTTTTGTAGTTTCTTTATAAATATGATCGCCTCTGTTGGCCTGTCTGCTTTGTAAGAGTAAGGAGAGTGTCTTGTCTGATTTCAGGTAGATTTGCCATTTACTGGGTGACCATAGTGCTCAGCAATTTGAGGGAACAAAAAAAAATCTCTGTAGCATTAAGTCCTATACAACCATCATAGTCACTTTATCTTCTTTATTTAAAGAAAAATCAGGTAACTGTCTTAACTTGGTTTTCCTCCAAAAGTAATATACTTAAGAATTTTCTTAAAATTGCTAAACAAGGGATGTCATACTCATGGAGGAGCTCTTCTGAAAAACAATTGAGTTTTCCTCCCAAAATGCTGTCTACTTGCCCTGGCTGTCCAACTGCCACATCAACCAAAGACTGTTTAAAAATATATATATTTTTACTTATTTATTTTCTTATTTGGCTGTACTGGGTCTTAGTTGTGGCACACAGGATATTCAGTTGACCCATATGGGATCTAGTTCCCTGACCAGGGATTGAACCTGGAACCCCTGCATTGAGAGCAGGGAGTCTTAGCCACTGGACCACTCTGGAAGTCCTGTGCTTTTGGTCTCTATCTTACAATCAGGAAGCGAGCACTCCTTACCTTGACAAAACTCATCCTGATGGTGCACATCTTGGTCAGCTCATAGACGACTTCAAATCCATGGTGCACAGACTGGGCGAGCAGCTGAGCGAACAGCTGGTTGTTGAAGATCTTGAGGCTGCAGCCGCTGGGGATCTTGCAGACGGTGGCTGGGTGGAAGCCATGCTGATAGTTGCAGTTCCGGCTCTGCACGAAGATGCTGCTGTCACTCACACACTCGGCATAGACCTCTCCCCCGACGTAGTACAGGTGCACGCCTGTGAGGCAAAAGCAGTCTCCAACACCAGCACTGAATTCCACTTAGACTTACCCACCTTCCCATCTCACTCGCCTCTGTCACCTAAGGAGACGTGACTATCAACTGTGAGGTTAATTTTAATATCACCAATCATTGACTAGTACCACGAGTGCCCCAGAGGTTGACCTGCTTTAATTATCATCTGTATATTTTCCATGAGTGCATTTAAAAGTACATTGCAACTCAGGTTTGCATAGAAGGAGGCTATCATGTATTAATACCACTCCTGTCACTTTCAGTCTCATGCTTCATTCTAAAAGGAAGATTTCATACTTAGAGGCAAAATAACAACATATTGCAGAAAACATCAAATATTCCTTCAGGGACATATAGAAATAAAGAACTGGACACAGTAAGTACCACGGTAATGTTACTTACATGCATATACTAAATCTACTTCAGAGGACATGATGAAGTTTACATTTTATTTTACTAACAATTATAAATCTATTTCTCTTAGTACCTCAAAGAGACCTATTCCATTTTAAAGCTTGTCGCCTACATTTACAGGTCATAGAAATAATGCCTATTTTTACCTACAGTGAAATTCATGCCACATTTCCAGATAAAATATAAAGAATCAAAATGTAGTTTATGCTATTTTATCTCACGTTCTTAGAACTAAAAGGTGAAGAGGTTCTTGAGAATGTTGTTGCTCAAAGTACATTTTAGTTGATGCTCTTCCTCTAAATTCTGGGTTTAAGACTCAGGTGAAGATGCTATAGTCTAGGGAATATTAAATACCAGAACAATTATTCCCCAACCTTTTAGCAGAAACAAAATCTCTATCTCCAGGTGTCAACATGGTTGTAAATACAATCTCCATGCAGTGGCAAGGGGATTGTAGAAATGATCTTGAATCTACTTATAGGGACAGATTTCGGTACTTAAACACACACACACACACACACACACACACACACACTTTTAAATAACACACACACACACACTTTTAAATAATACAACTGAAAGACTTCCAGGGCTTCTCAAACCTGCATTTAGGAAACATGACTGACCCACTCAGCTTCTTTGCAGGATCTAAGTAGCAATGGAGGTAATTTTTGCACTATTCCTGCCAGGTTTATGGTTTCCTTTTCCCATCTCCTTTCCCTTAATACAATTTTAGAAAAGAATGGCTTTCAGGGTCATGTATTCAACCACAGACTCCAGCAAAGTCTGAAGAAACTGATTCCAGGTCACAATGATAAAGCTCTTGATACTCGGGTCAAGGTTCCCCTCTCACTGCCTCGGTCAGACCAGGTCCCCTCCTCTGCTCAGCCTTCCTCTCCCTTTTCTGCCCTGCCTCCAGGAGTCTCTCCCCTGAATGCCCTGGGGTCCGATCCCCATGGCCCTGGCCCTGAGGAGTAGGCAGAAGGATGGTCCTAACTGGCTGGGACACAGTGCTGGACCCACATGTGGGAGGTGTGTGTTATTAGTTGCTCAGTCGTGTCTGACTCCGCGACCCCATGGACTGTATGTAGCCCATCAGGCTTCTCTGTCCATGGCATTCTCAAGGCAAGAATATTGGAGTGGGTTGCCATCCCCTCCTCCAAGGGAATCCTCCAGACCCAGGGACTAAATAAGGCTCTCCTGCATTGCAGGAAGATTCTTTACCATCTGAGCCACCTGTGAAGCCCACACTTACTTGGCTGGACCCACATGTTGGGAGATGAGGAAGGGGCAAATCCAAGCAAACTTCTTTAAAAACTCCCAGGGGAAGGCCTGCCTCTGGGGCAGCTGGAAAGCAAGTGGTCAAACTGCCAGAGCACGAGGCTGCTAAGTGTTCAGTATGTCTTTGAGTTGAATGCCCTTCAAATACATAATCCTCCTAGAGCTTACTAAGGAGAACAGATAAGATTTTTTTGCTATCTGACTCTGGTCTTTATTTAGGGGATGATTTTCAATCCTGTTAAAAGGCTTATCTGCAACCACAGACATCCTGGCGGAGCACAGAAAGCAGAGAAGAGCCTGGAGGGGGAGGCAGCTGTTCAGCGTCCTGAGTGAGAAGAAGGGGCAGAGCGGAAGGGATGCGCCTGGGGAAGCCCTGAGCCGGCCCTGGTCACCGGAACCAGGAGGGATATTCAGCCCCATGATGAAGAAGGCTAGAGACAGCTGCATCTGAAGAGTCAAGTAAGCTAGGGATTTTATTCGCATCCATTTGATAGGCCAGAAGCCTGGCTTTAAACCACGTCTGTGAGATCGCCACAGAGAACAGTGAGCGGATAAACGCCCAAGGAAGGTGCCACCTGAGAAGAGAGAGAAGCCAGGCAACGTGGTCCTCTGGAAGTTCCACCCACACCTGGGACTACATCTCTTCCTGGGCTGCGTCTGCCTCCATCTGAGTTTTCCACCTGTTGTGCCTGCACCCACCCCCTAGGAGACTAGGGAGTCTGAACTCCTCGTGGTGGTGAATACTAAGGGCTCTTTGGGCTGGATTTGGATCTGCTGAGTCAGACTGCAGCTTGTTCCCTTCTGGTATCTTCTGAAGCCTTGACTGACAGAGATGATGGAGGGGAGGCTCAGGGAACAGCAGGTTAATTAGGCTGGTGAGTGTGTCCCAATGGTCTTGGAGTCTAGTAACAAAGGAGGATGTCCCAAAGTGGAAGGAATATGCATGGATTCCCTCCAGAGTGGGATGGGGGCAGGGAAGGGATATCCCATCCCTGTGGAAATATCACCCCATCACCAGCTCAGATACACACTTAAAAATACCAGAGAAAGAATTTGAGGGCTGAAATTTGCTTTAAACTACTCTTCCCTGGTGGCCCAGATGGTAAAGTGTCTGCCTGCAATGCGGGAGACCCGGGTTCAATCCCTGGGTCAGGAAGATCCCCTGAAGAAGGAAAAGGCAACCCGCTCCAGTACTCTTGCTTGGAAAATTCCATGGACGGAGGAGCCTGGTAGGCTACAGTCCATGTGGTTACAAAGAGTCGGACATGACTGAGCGACTTCACTTTCACTCTCATGAAAATACTGTGGAGGGGACTTCCCTGGTGGTCCAGTGGTAAAGGATCTGCCTGCTAGTGTGGGGACAAGGGTTTGACCCTAGTCTAAGAAGGTCACACATGCCTCTGGGTAACTAAGTCCCTGTGCCACACCTCCTGTGCCCACATGCTGCAACTACTGAAGCTCTAGAGCAGGTGCCCTGCAGCAAGAGAAGCCACTTACTGAGTAGCCTGCGCATGGCAACTAGAGAGTAGCCTCTGCTTGCTGCAATTAGAGAAGGCCCGTGCACAGCAACAAGGACTCAGCGCAGTTTGACAAGAAAACACAAAACTAAATTAAATAATAAATAAATTATAAAAATAATATAAAAGTAAAGATTTCCAGATCTACAGCAGGGCTTTGGGCCAGAGGATGGAGGTGGGCCCGCCCAAGGCTGTGACTGCAGCTGTGCACTGCACAAACCCAGGGTGTGCCTCAGACTTCCGAGATTTGTATGGTTATTACAAGACTCCTCCAGCAGATGGCAGCAGGGGCTCCTTTCAACTCACGCAGAGACGCCTCTGCTGCTGCTGCTGCTGCTGCTAAGTCACTTCAGTCGTGTCCGACCCTGTGCGACCCCAGAGATGGCAGCCCACCAGGCTCCACCATCCCTGGGATTCTCCAGGCAAGAACACTGAAGTGGGTTGCCATTTCCCTCTCCAGTGAAAGTCAGCCCCCTAAAGCTATTACTTGAAGACTTTAAGTATCTCTGGACAAATAGGATGAACAAGCAGATATGGGCCCAAATGAACTACACTACCAGAGGCTTCCTGGTAGCTCAGCTGGTAAAGAATCCACTTGCAATGTGAGAGACCCCAGTTTGATACCTGGGTGGGGAAGATTCCTTGGAGAAGGGATAGGCTACCCACACCAGTATTCTTGGGCTTCCCTGATGACTCAGATGGTAGAGAATCTGCCTGCAATTCCAAAGACCTAGGTTCAGTCCCTGAGTTGTGAAGATCCCCAGGAGGAGGAAATGGCAACCCACTCCAGTATTCTTGCCTGGAGAATCCCATGGACAGAGGAAGCTGGCTGGCTGTAGTCCATGGGGTTGCAAAGAGTCAGATACGACTGAGTGACTAAGCACAGCACTGAGCTGCACTGAACGCCCCACTGCGCATGCACACACTCAGTGATTCTGCCAAGGTGGCTGCCCCGTGGCACTACACTTGTACTCTCTATTTCTTCACTACCACTCCTGACTGCAGCAACCCCAGCTCGCCTGGACATACTGGGTCCCACCCCATCCTTACAGGGGCAGGAAACCCCACTAGAAGAAATGTTGAAAATACTGAGATGAAAAGAATAAAGATCAGCCACAAATCCACAGCCTAGAAATAATCAGTACTAACATTTGTCTTATCCTTTCAGTCTTTCATGTGTACATTTTAAATAAAATTGGGATCATACTCTGTAGGCTCTTTTATAACCTTTTTTCACATACTAAAATAATGTCAACATTTTCTTGTGATATTAAGTATTCTTCAGTATCCTGTGTAATTACTGCAACAGTATGATGTTCTGTGTTAAATATTTTTTAGGATTTGCTTTTTCAGGGATGAGAAACTTTACACACATTCAAAGGCAGAATGAAAAGGACGTTTTGAGACCAGGAAACTAAATCCACTGGGAAAGAAGGAATCCAAAAGTCACCTTAAGGGACTGGCCTGGTGATCCAGTGGCTAAGACTCCACACTCCCAATGCAGGTGTCCAGGTTCAATCCCTGGTCAGGGAACTAAATTCCACGTACTATAACTAAGACCCAGCATAGCCCCCCAAATAATTTTTTTTTAATGAAAAAAAAAATCACCTCGAGGTATAGACCCTGCTTCTAAGGAACTGACAAACTAAACCCTTTTCTCAGGATAATTCTGTTCACGAAAAAAGGGAAGCATTACTAGATTTCCACAGAACAACCTGAGATGTACAAGAAAATTAAGTTGCATAAAAAAGTGAAAAACTAATTCTCAAAGCAATTCCATGATTTGAAATCTATGGTAATTATGTCTGGGAAGGTCCAGGTTTGCCTCATTCAATGTGTGTGTGTGTGTGTGCTAGGTCAGTTCAGCCGTGTCTGACTCTTTTCAATCCAATGGACTGTAGCCCTCCAGGCTCCTCCGTCCTTGGGATTCTCCAGCAAGAGCACTGGAAGGGGCTGCCATTTCCTTCTCCAGGGGATCTTCCGGACCCAGGGACTGAACCCACATCTCTTAGGTCTCCTGCACTGGCAGGCGGGTTGTTGACCACTAGCGCCACCTGGGAGGTCCGGTAAGTTCAATATGTAGGGCTAATGCCTCAGGAACTATCAGCCACCCCTTCCTTCTCCCACGGGAGGAAGAACAGCCAGCAGCCAGGACACACGCAGCTCGTCTGCAGCTGCAAAGAGGAAACGTGGCCGTCCTGCCCGAGTGTCCTTTAGCACCAAGAACCTGGAGCAGGCTCCTTATGTGGGTCAGTGGCGCTGCCTGCAGCGACCGCGCAGCCACAGGTGCTCAGAACGCACACTGCTATTGATTAGGATTATGTTACGTTGTGCTGTTCTAAGAAATATAACCCGACCTCAATGACCTTAAGAGCACACATATGCTCACGCAGTCCTTTCAAAACTGCGGCTTTCCTCATTATTTGGAAATCAGGGCCATCTTAAAAGTCACTCTAAAAAAGCAGGCACGCTGTATACTCCAGTGACCCAAACCGGCTATTCCATCATTCCCCAAACCTCAGGAAATTACCTTGGCTTTATTTTGGGCACTCAGACAGGTATGACATGTCAGCAGCTCTTCATTTTTTTTCCCCTATAAAGATGCTAATAATCTTCCCATGAAGCTCAGTGCAACTCAGTGTGGGACTGCATTTCTAGAGTATTCTTGGGGGGAAAACACAAAATCTTTTCTGGTTTACATTTTTAAAGTAAATGGGGAGGGGGGTTCAGGATTGGGAACTCATGTACACCCATGGTGGATTCATGTTGCTGTATGGCAAAACCAATACAGTATTGTAAAGTAAAATAAAGTAAAACTTAAAAAAATTATAGATACCAAAAAAAAAGTAAAGGATTGTAAAATTTCATCACTGCAGTACTACGAGGGATTTCCACATCTCAGAGTTGATTTTGACATATTGTAGATGTGGCATACGACAACCATTTTCATTCGATATCAAAAGATTCAATTCCTCAAGCACTGAACTAAGAGGGGTGCTGAGATGAAAAAGCAGGAGGGTCCCTCCCCTCCAGCAGAAGGGAGCAACTGGGCCTGAGAGACAGAGCCATGGGTGCAAAATCTATCACTTGTGGAACCGTCGGTAAGCTACTGAACTCTTCTGAGCTTCTGTTGCCTCACCTGTAAAATGGGACTAAGAAATCCTAACTTGTAGGGTGACTATAAAGCAGTAATATGTGTAAGTGCCTGCCAGGGTGCCTCTCAGATCTGAGAATCTGTGGGGGTAGCTGAATCATTCAGAAGAGTTCAGGCAGTTTGCCTGGTTTTTAAGGAAGAGTATGGACAGATCTCAGGTTAGAAGGCAGTGTTCCAGGTTCTTTGAGGTCCTGCCTCTGATACCGAAGCTGCAGCCTCTGAGATTCTAGTGCTAACTTGCTAATGGCTATTTAAAGCTCTTGGCCAGAGAGGTCAAAGCAATAGATGTGTTAACTGTTGCAAGGTTACAGAGAAAGGCTTCGTGCCAACCCCTCTGCCTCACGGTGCATCGCATTAGATGGAGAGCAGGATGAGAGAGCACAGATGAGTCAGCACGTGAACCATCACCACCACAGACAAAAGCTCAAAGGACACGCACTGCTGACGGGGTGGCAGCTCGGATCTCTCTAGTGGACCGCCATCTTCCCTAAGTGGCAAGAAACACATGCCAGAAGTGACCGCGAAGCCACTGAAAACTACTGAGGGAGAAATGGCCCATGATTAACAAAAAGAATCTTTATAGGTATCTCACCCCCCACACCCCACAGGCTCATCTTGATATAACAGCCAGGGGATCCTTTTACAGTGAAAACTCAAGAGCTATAAACTCCAACATAGCTCCGCCTTCTTGTGTCACACAGGCAAAGCTAAAGCACTCTGCATGGCTCCCAGGCCCCGAGACCTGGTCCTGTCCCCTCCTCCTCTATGACTTCCTCGCCCCTTGCTCACTCTGTTCCACTCGCCCTGGCATTGCTGTTCCTCACACTGTGCCAGGCAGGTTCCAGGGCCCTTGCACATGCAGGTCCCTTTGCTCGGAAAGGCACCAACACTGCCGATTCCCTCTGTAGCTCTCGACTCAGATGTCACTTCCTTAGCAAGCCTGCCTGCCTAGCTCCCCCATCCTCTTCCCCTCCTTTGTTTTTCTCTAGATATTCATCATTTGACCTAGTGTGTGTGTATGTGTATGCATGCGTGTGTACTAAGTCACTTCAGGTCATGTCTGACTGTTTGTGACCCTGTGGACTATAACCAGCCTGACTCTTCTGTCCACGGGATTCTCCAAGCAAGAGTACTGGAGTGGGTTGCCACGCCCTCCTCCAGGTGATCTTCCTGATCCACGGATTGAATGCATGTTTCTTACATCTCCAACACTGGGTGGCGAGCTCTTTACCACTAGTGCCTTCTGGGAAGCCCCCATGTGTGTATGTGTGTGTGTGTGTATATAATTTCTTGTTTGTCTTTCTCTAGTAGTAGGTAATGCACAAAGCCAGGAGTTTTTGGTTTTGTTTTGGTTGTTTCCCATTGCTATAACCTGAGTGGCAGAATCGTTTGGCCCAGTGCGGATGCTCAATAAATATTTGTGAGATGAATGTGTATCTCTGAAGTTTGAGCATCTCCTGTAACTAACTCTGCAGTTACGGAATTAGTTTACTAACAAGCTAACTTGCTCCCTAACCTTGGGGTGTGTTTGGCTGCAAACTTACTCAAGCTGGTGCTCCAGAAAGCCATGCAGCTCAGAACCAGGGAAGCCACAGGAGCCCCTGAGAGAGGTCCCCCTGACCTCACAGAAGAAGACCAATCATTCTTGCTTCAGAAATATCCCATGCCATGCTTTACGACATGTCTTATAGCCAGCACCCCCCGACCCTGCCTCCCTCCCCCACCCACATTAAGGCAATTCCAAAGCAGCTTTCTGAGAAAACTGTGCCTTTTCCTTGGGTACCCTGTTGAGGGTGGGGTGTCCTTCCATCCAGGTGAGTGTTTCCTAGGCTCTCTCGATCCTGCTCTGACATTTTTTTTAACCCTGTAGATTATCTCTCAGTTAGTAACATGACACCAGCCCTCCACATCTGTCTGTCCACATCAGCAGCACCTTGAACAAACTGCTTTCAGAAAGCTTCCCAGAAGGTATTCAACACTCTCTGCATATTTTAATTCTATTTTTAGATCAAGTGGCTTAAGTAGAAGTCTCTGGTGCAGACCAATCTGCAAAGCCCTGCAGCAAACGGCTCTACAGCAGCACATTTTAACATTCTATCTTTCGATCACCTGATGATTCTTATAAAAATCATTCCAGAGTAAAACCATCCTGAGAAATTTAAGAAGTCAAAAGTATCACTTCCTGTGAGGACTGACTATGTTTCCCCCTTGGGACAGAAGTTACAGATTAAGTTTCCGTTTTCTGAACACTCTGGGAGCCTAGAGGAAAATTTTAACCGCAGTCATAATCACAGCGCTAATTCTGAGGGATGACATACTTGTACTCATCTCCTCGACTCACTCCCAGCTTCTGACTTTCTCTTTTTCATTTATCATTTCTCTATAAAGGCTTCTCGTAAGCCACCGCAGAGCCACTCCGGGAAGACACAGGATAAAATAAAGTAACTGTTATCATTAAGGGTTAATATCAGTGAACAAATTCGGCCTGCCTCTAATCGGTGGTCTGTAGGTTAACAACCGGAGACATTTGGGAGATAGTTAGGAAAAACACAGATTGCATCACACATGAAATAATGGTTCTTCCCTGGAAACTTGAAAGAAAGGGCTTGTGGCTACTTCCCAAGGAGGTAAGTGCTGGACGGGGAGAAAAAAGGTCAAATGGCCCTGAAGCTTCTTTACACCTGTGATTTCAGTGGACAACCAGGCATCATTCAGACTGTCAACTCTTCGGATAGAAAAGAAAATATGAGGGCTTCCCTGGTGGCTTCCTTCCTGACAACGCAGGAGGCACAGGTTCCATCCTTAGTCTAGGAAGATCCCACATGCCAAGGAGCAAGTAAGCCCGTGCTCCACAACTACTCAGCCTGTGCTCTAGAGCCCGGGAGCCGCAACTACTGAGGCCCTCGCGCCCTAGAGCCCATGCTCCACAACCAGAGACTCCCTGGCAACGAGAAGCCTGTGGGCCGAAACTAGAGAGCAGCCCCTGATCGCCACAGCTAGAGAAAAGCACGCGCAGCAATGGAGACTCGGCACAGTCAGAACTAAACAAATAGAAGAAGTAACTTAAGATCCTCAACCAGGCTTCGGGCTAGGTTGAGACAACCACACCGATGAGGTGGGTTCCAAAGGCGTCATTTCCAGATCCGAGTGAGGCCTGTGCTTGTTCAGCTGTTGTAAAAGTGCCTGGACACAAGAAAACCCCAATCCCCTACCAAACGCTTCCAAACAAAGAAGTCATCGATTTTTTAAAGGGCTCCCTTCTCTGTCTCTAAAGTAACTTTACCTGATACAGATTCCCCTTCTTCAGAAGTCATCCTATTTAGCATTTGAGGCAACTTAAAAATAATTCTTACTACATCTCTTCAATCATTTCATCCTGTCTTTGTATTTTTTTTTTTTGTCTTTGTATTTCTTGTCTTGTTCATCTTCCTAACACCCACCCTACGCCATCCCCCAGAAGATGCTGTGGCTACCTTAGAGGTGGAGACACTGAAAGTGAAGTCGCTCAGTCATGTCCGACTCTTTGCGACCCTGTGGACTATAGCCCACCAGGCTCCTCCGTCCATGGGATTCTCCAGGCAAGAATACTGGAGTGGGTTGCCATTTCCTTCTCCAAGGTGGAGACACTAAAAGACCTGAAAAGTTCTCACGCTCTCCCCAACAGTACCCCCAGCAGTCTCCCAGCTCCCAGCCCTGGGAACATCCCACTAGGCCATGCAGCCAATCCATGGCTCGTTTCTGTTGCCGTGTTTGTTAGCTNTGGAGACACTAAAAGACCTGAAAAGTTCTCACGCTCTCCCCAACAGTACCCCCAGCAGTCTCCCAGCTCCCAGCCCTGGGAACATCCCACTAGGCCATGCAGCCAATCCATGGCTCGTTTCTGTTGCCGTGTTTGTTAGCTCAGAAGAATATATGAATTGGATTACACATTTGCTTTTACCCTTTCCTATGTGTCTTCTGGTATTTTCTATCGTTGAGTTTCTGTTTACGTTAGAAAGAAGTCCGAGACAGAATCTGTTCCTGTTATTTGAAGGATCTGTGAATCCATCAATCAGCACACTTCGGGAGGAAGCCTGGAACGTCTCCCCGACACGGTTGTTCAGTTCGTAGTAGGCAACGGAACACCAGTGCTGCGGCTCCTCATAGCAAACGGGCCGAAAATCTGAAACAGAAGTGAATCAGACAGGACATCACTACCACTGTGCCCGGGACCTTCCAGCTCACGACTCCACCAGGAACCCAAGGTGACTGCTGTCCCCCAAAGGCTGGCTGTGAGAACCAGCAGACTGCTGTGCGTTGTTCTCAAACCTGCGTCTTTCACGGAAGCTGCTTGCAGGCTGCTCATCTGGTCCATGTACCCGGAACACGGGCCGATGTCCTGATGACTCTCTCAAGGCTGGAATCTTTGTAAATAAGTTTTTTATTTTTGAGGGGCCAGGCAATATTGGTACGAGTGGATCTGTATAAACTTCATCCCCCTACCCGAAGGAAACAGCTAAAAGGAAGTTAGAAGGTCATGTCATCTTTACAGCTGAGAGACAGCATTTTACTGCCAAAATGAATTCCTATAGTAAAGAGTATCCTTTTCTAAAGAACTAAAGATGAAGAATAATTGTTCGGATATGATAAAAAAAAATCAAAGCAAAAATACTGCATATGATTTAAAATTGTTAAGAAAGAAAAAAAATTCCATATAGACTCACATTCTTCTTTGTGTATATATGGGACTATTAATTCATGGCATAAATATACTTTAAAGGGAGAGATCTAATTTATTAGGAAATGGATGAATGTTATGTTTTCACCCCAAATTTTTCAAAGTAAGTTGCCAGTAAATTCAGAAACCCAATTTCAGAGTTCTTTCTTTCTCTGCCACTCATGTTCTTTTTCTGCCTTTCTATCGATTATAGTATCTTTGTTTTCTTTGCGTATCCTAGTAATTCTTGTATCTAGAGTGTGTTCTTATAAGCACTAAAATATAAACTTACAAAACAGATAAATTAGGGGGTTATTATTTGGTTTCCAAATGGACCTTCTCTTATGAAAGAATTCCCCCCAAGATATGTTGAATAGTAAAGTCCTTTAGACCCTCCCTTCTTGGTGTGGTTCCTGGGGCCACAGCCCCAGCAGCAACCTAGGAACTTCTTAGGAATGCAGATTCTTAGAAGCCACTCCAGATGCAGGGAATCAAAATTTGCATTTATATATGATCGCCACATGGCCTGTGTGAACCTTGAAGTTGAGCAACATTTATCTAGCGTATTACACGGGCACAAACTGGAAGGGAATCCACCACAAAACTTTGTTGTTTTTCAGTGGCTCAGTCGTGTAGGCGGATTCTTTACTGTCTGAGCCCATGAATACTGGAGTGGGTAGCCTACCCCTTCTCTAGGGGATCTTCCCGACCCAGGAATCGAACTGGGGTCTCCTGCATTGCAGGTGGATTCTTTGTGCTGGACGCACAAAAGAGAGGGCGAGTGACCTCTGAGTGGTGGAAACAGACTGGCAGGAAATGACAAAACACAGTGACAGATGTGACGGTAGAGACACATGGAAAATAGCAGATGCACTGTTGAGGGGCAAAAGGAATGACTGACGATGTAAGTCAGAAGGGAAGAGGTGGGACAACTCCCGTATCTTCCCACATTTTATAAGTTTTTGAGGACAGGAGCAATTTCAATTAACATTTTAATTCTCCTTTCCGAACCCTAAGGCAATGCTTGCACACAATTAAGAGCTTGACAAATAACTGTCAAATAGTGGGTTGGCCAGAAAATTTGTTGGGGTTTTTCTGTAACATCTTAAGGAAAAACCTGAACTTTTTGGCCAACCCAGTAAGTGACTATGGGAAGACATGAGAGGCAGGTCGCAGCATCCGGCACCAAATGCATTTGTGCACACCCTTAAAAGGGCTTCCCAGGTGGCTCAGTGGTGAAGAATCCGCCTCACAGTGCAGGAGACCTGGGTTCAATCCCTGGGTCGAGAAGGTCCCCTGGAGAAGGAAATGGCAACCCACTCCAGGATTCTTGCCTGGGAAATCCCATAGGCAGAGGAGCCTGGTGGGCTACAGTCCACGGGGTCACAAAGAGTCGGACATGGCTGAGCAAACAAATAACAGCACGCTTAGGAACTTGTGAGCTGAGGATATTCTTTATCTCACTCTCACAAGGTATGTAAATTTCTCCTTCATTATCTGACTTAGACCCATCTTTCGAAGGAAAGGACTCCCTTGGATTGCTGAGAGAGGCAGTCGGAGAAGAGGCCCACCACTGATTCCGCTATACTGCCTGCCCGCAGGCCACGTCTTCCTGGTTATGTTAGAGAAATATTTTATAATCTTACTTCCAATTCCTTAAATTAAAAAAGAAAAATCCCTGGAAATTCCCAAGGATGAGGTTCAAATCCATCTAGTTTCTCAGAGCTCCTACACCCCAGGCAAGGCTTGCAGATAATAAGAGCTCAATAAATATCTGTTAAATAAATGAGCATGGGAAGACCTGAATGAGGTGGATGACAGCAGCCAGCACCAAATGCATTCATGCATGTCTGCAGGAACTTGTCAGCTCCTGATATTCCTTATTTTACTAGAAAAAACCGATAACTCATACCAAGTGAAGCAAGTCATAGAAAGACAAATACATGATATTGCTTATATGTGGCATCTAAAGAAAAGGCTACAAAGGAACTCATCTATAGAACAGAAATCGTCACATATGTAAAAAATAAACCTATGGAAAAAAACTTATGGTTATTGGGGGTAGAGAGGGGATGGATAAATTGGAAGATTGGGATTGACACATACATACACACTACTATATATAAAATAGCTAATTAATAAGGACCTACTGTATAGCACAGGGAACTCTACTCAATACACTCTAATGACCTATATGGGGAAAGAATCTAAAAAAGAGTGGAATATGTATATCTTTGCTATACACTTGAAATTAACCAACCCTGTAAATCAATTACACCCCAATAAAATTTTTTTTAAAAAAGAAACTGATAACTGCTCCAAAATGGATTGAGTCTTGATCAAGAGGGTGGGCAGGGTCCAAGGGCCCCCTAGAGCCTGCGGTTTGAACTGCAAGTGACAAATCAAGCTCACGATGGCCCCGCCCACACAACCGCGTTGGATCCCATCCCAGGAGACCGCGGCCGGCACTGACCTGAGTGCTGGAAGGGGCTCTCCGGCTCGGAGGGGCTGCCTGGGGAGTGAGGGTAGCCGGCCGTGCACGGGGATGGCGGGAACGGGGCCCCGGGCGACGGCGGGAAGGCCGGGCACGGAGGCTGCTGGAAGGAGTCGGGGTAGGTGGCGTTGTGTGGCATGAGAGGCTCGCTGTGCAGGGACGCGCTGCGGAACTTGGCCAGGAGGCTGAGCTGCGGGTTGTACTCGCTGTGTCGGGGTACCAGCACGGGCGGCAGCACTGGGGGAGGAAGAACCGATGCGTTAGATACTCGGCTCGGCGTCCCCAAATACAGAGTGGACGCGGGCTACTGCTGTCTGTCCTCTCGGGCCACAACCTGTCCATCATTCTGTGTGCTCCTCCTGGCACTGTCCAAGATGGTCCCATCTCTTCTCCAAAAGGGAGCTTGGCAATCAAGCTAAAGCAATGGTTTCACTCCTCGCAGCCAATTTAGGAAAAGTTTAGAGGAGAATCCTCCTGATGTTAGCAGTCTGCTGGTGCTGCTGCTGCTGCGTCGCTTCAGTCGTGTCCGACTCTGTGCGACCCCATACGACCCCATAGACGGCAGCCCACCAGGCTCCCCCGTCTCTGGGATTCTCCAGGCAAGAACACTGCAGTGGGTTGCCATTTCCTTCTCCAATGCATCAAAGTGAAAAGTGAAAGTGAAGTCGCTCAGTCTTGTCTGACTCCTAGCAGCCCCATGGACTGCAGCCCACCAGGCTCCTCCATCCATGGGATTTTCCAGGCAAGAGTACTGGAGTGGGGTGCCATCGCCTTCTCCAGTTAGTAGTCTAAGAACTGCCTATTCATTCCCACAGCAGAAATGACTACAACTGCCCTGTTACCTGACCTTCTGGGGATCTAATCGTTCACCTCTTCTGATTCTGCCATTAAAGTGTTTTTTTCTTTCTTTTTTTTAAATCAAAATCAGTTTCTATTGCTCATGATGAAACCCCAAGTCATGCCCTGCATATTTTTATTCAGATATTAATATCTCAGGAACTATGTTGAATTATTTAGATGACTAGCCTAAATTTTTAGGCCTCATGGTGCTGGTTAAGTAAAAATATTCTACTTGCCTTTACCAGAAAGATTTAAAGGTAACTAAAAATTATAAAGTAGAAGATAAACAGTGAATAATAATAAAAGTGAATAAGCAGAAGATGAAGCGGTAATAGAGAACTTATCTAGTATGGTTCCCTCTGGGTTCCCTACTTTAAAAATAACATGAGTGTTTTTGCTCCTGATTCAACACAAAAACAAGGACAGATGCAAGTCTCAAGAGCAAGCATTGTCCAGACATCCCTAGTGCCCACTGGCTTCTGAAGTGTCCCCAGGCTTGGCAGAAAGAAGTTATTCCATGGAGTATTGTTGAGGGGTGAGCCCTAAGTTGCAGAAGGAGAAGCAGGGAAAACAGACAGAGGAAGTGATCAAAGACACAACAGGGGAAAATGTCTCGGAGCCTGAAGAAGGATCTATGTCATCAGATTGAAAACAGCCACAGAGTATACAGCCCAACGAGTGAAAAAAAAGATCCATCACAGTCATACCACCTTGAATTTCAAACATCTAAAGACAAACTGAAAAGCTCCCAGAGGATCACCTCAAAGTCACCACAAGGACATGAGAAACTGAGTTATGACTTCCCGTCATCGATGCTGGACCGCAAAAGGCAACAGACTGGACTTCTCCAGTGGTTAACAATCTGCCTGCTGATGCTGGGGACATGGGTTCGATCCTTGAGCCAGCAACTAGATCCCACGTGATGTGAAACAACTAAGACCATGTGCCAAGGCTCCTAAAGCCTCAGCTCTAGAACTCATGCTCTGCAACAAGAGAAGCCTCCACAATAAGGAGCCTTGCACCACAACGAAGATCTGGTTCAACCGAAAAATAAAATAAATAATTTTTTAAAAGGAAATGGACTAATAATTTTCCAAAGGGAAATCATTTGTACCCCCAAATCCCACACTGGAAATTAATATAATAGCAAAAAATAACATAATATTATATTAACTTAAATAAAACATAATATAAACCAAAATATAGATTGAGAAAAGGAAGAAAGGATAAAGGTGATATAAATTAACTAAATCTTCACCTTTTATGTTAGAGTCAATGAAATTAGCTAAAAGTGATAAATTTGGAAATAGATGTATAAGCATATTATTTAGAATTCTATTTTTTTTTTTTTTTTTTAGTAATAATGGAGAGAGCTAGCAGAAGAACCAGCAAGAATGATTAAAAGAAATTGTTCCTGGAGATAGCTGAGGTAGCACTTGTTTCAAATCACTCTATGGATTTCCCATCGCATGCAAGTATCTATAAAAACTCTCATAAAAAGTAAATATTTTGGAGTAAACAGACAATAAGATAATAACTGTTCTTAGGCAATAAGAACAGTATGGTAACAATAATATCCATCACAAATTCCACCATTTACCCACTATCATACAGTTATCTCTTCTTACCAAGCAATAATTTTCAGTTCTACAGGTAGAATATAAACTCCAAGAGGCAGATGAACAGTTTTAAGCTAAACCACTACAAATGAGGGTGGCAGGGAAACAGTGAGTTCTTCCTCCTTTAAAAGCCAGTATTTGCATATACTGCCTTATGACATTCTAGAACAATCCTCAATATCATAATGCAAAAATGACACAGACAATAAGCCATTCAATCTCCTTTTACGTATTCCATGAATATAGAGGAATAAAAAGATGTCTTGCCTCATGAATACTCTGAAAGTGAGGGGCTGACACACTAAATGACATATGGCTTATTTTTCAATGATGCTTCTTGAGCACAGTGTTAACAATGATCAAATAAACACTCACTTTTCTTTTTTGGATGAAGAACTTGAATACTCTCTGTGACTTCAGTTCTAATATACCTATAGGGTATTCTTAACATTGATAAACAGAATTCCTCCTATCTGAATGCAGAGACCTTCATTCCTCCATGACTTGCAGATCTGAGGCACCAAAAGAGAAGATGAATTTGTCTTTATTGAGACAAACATCTTGATAATATATTTCTAACATCTGAGTAAACTAAAGGCAGTGGAGATTTGTAAGGAAAACTGGTAGTATCATCAGAGTTGTAATTCAGCCTGACAAGATTCGTTAACCTTAGGATTGTACTGATCATATTTGTAAATACTTTCACTCAAAGCACAGCTGTCTTAGCCCCTGTGGACTACTAGAAAGTATAGACCACAAAATGGGAAACTTATAAACAACAGAAATCTCTCACAGTTCCAGAGGCTGGAGAGTCCAAGAAGGGGGTGCAGCCTGGTCAGGTTCTGGGCAGAGCCCCTTTCTGGGCTGTAGGCTGCCTTCTCATTGAGTCCTCACACAGGAAGGGACAAGGGTTCTCTCTGGGGACCCATTTATAAGGACACTAATCCCACTCATGGGGGTCTGGCTTCATGATCTAGCCATCTAAAGGCACTGCCTCTTAATACAATATCATCTTGGGCATGAGGTTCTCAATATATGAATTTGGGGGGACACAGATATTCAATCTAGAGCAATAGCTATTCTTAATCACTCAGTTCTATTTCTGTGTGACAACTGCTGCTTGCAAATAAGACCTAGTGAGCTCACAGACATTGGTCTCAACATGTGCTCAGTCGCATCTGATTTTTTATGACTCCATAGACTGCAGCCTCCCAGGCTCCTCTGTCCATGGGATATCCCAGGTGAGAATACTGGAGTGGGTCACCATTTCCTCCTCGAGAGGATCTTCTCAACCTGGGGATTGAACCTGAGTCTCTGGCATCTCCTCTACTAGCAGGTGGATCCTTTACCAATGAACTACCTGGGAAGCCCCTCAACATGATGCTACCTTTTAAATACCACACTATCTAAGCATGACCTGGGGCAGATAATGGAAGGAGTTAACTGACTATAAGGGACTGCAGAGCAAAGCTGAAAAAAGCTTTTGTATCTTTTTCAAAAGTCATGTGGTTTTGATAAAGTGTGGGAATTTAACACAGAGGAGAAATTATACTGAAATCACCTCCGGCTGCATGAAGAAAAATCGTTATGAGCCCTGAAAACAATTTTGCAAGGCTTCTACCAGACACAAGCCACACAAAGTGAGGTCTGAGGACTAGTGAGACTTTACCAGCTGTTGGGTGCCAGTCCATCCAGATACAAGTATTCAAACTCAAAGTTTGTGTTTAGAAACTTAATAGCCACTTGACAGAGTAATTTATATCTGTTGAAATGAATAGTAAGAAAAAAAATTGAGGTTGCAGTTTTAAAAATCAAGTTTGCATTTTTAAGCCTTTTAAAAATTTCATCTGCCCAGTAATTTATTTGTATTGTAAAAATATTGATATTTGATGGATTGGAAGCTTTTTAAAAACTGGTGCTTTACTGCAGATAGTTTGAAAAGCACTAAAATAGATTCTTTGTAGGTTGTGAGAAGGAAAAAAAAATCTAGAATGCAGCCTTCAAGGTTCCAAGCATGGGTGGTCAAAAGATGGGAGATTTCAAAGGCAAAACTTCAGTTGTTTTATGGTAATTTGGGACCCAGCACATTTGCTGAACATTAGCATCTTTCATTGTTCTCAAAATATTGACTTTAAGCCTGGCCAGAAAGCTAGATATAAAATTTGTCTTTTTATTAAAAAAATCAAAGTTAGGAATGAAAAAAGCATAAACATCCCCTAAAAATTAATACCATATTTAGCCAAGTTTCATCTTGGAAACTCAAACCTAAAATACCAAGATATGAAACCTGCCATATGTAAAAACATTCATACTATTATTCCTGAAAAACGTCACATAATATGAAAAATGGAAACATCAAATAATCCTTTAAAATCAGGGTTTCGAGTGTTCAAAAGGAACACCCGATACATCTTACAAACACATCTAATAACTACATTACTGAGGAAGAGAAAAATGATTTCCTGATGAACATTTTTCATGGGATGTATTATTCTGAATGCTTCAGTTCAGTTCAGTCGCTCAGTCGTGTCTGACTCTTTTCGACCCCATGAATCGCAGCACACCAGGCCTCCCTGTTCATCACCATCTCCTGGAGTTCACTCAGACTCACATTCATCGAGTCCGTGATGCCATCCAGTCATCTCATCCTCGGGCGTCCCCTTCTCCTCCTGCCCCCAGTCCCTCTCAGCATCAGTCTTCTCCAATGAGTCAACTCTTTGCATGAGGTGGCCAAAGTACTGGAGTTTCAGCTTTAGCATCATTCCTTCCAAAGAAATCCCAGGGTTGATCTCCTTCAGAATGGACTGATTGGATCTCCTTGCAGTCTAAGAGACTCTCAAGAGTCTTCTCCAACACCACAGTTCAAAAGCATCAATTCTTCGGTGCACAGCCTTCTTCACAGTCCAACTCTCACATCCATACATGACCACAGAAAAAACCATAGCCTTGACTAGATGGACTTTAGTTGGCAAAGTAATGTCTCTGCTTTTGAATATGCTATCTAGGTTGGTCATAACTTTTCTTCCAAGGAGTAAGCGTCTTCTAACTTCATGGCTGCAGTCACCATCTGCAGTGATTTTGGAGCCCAAAAAAATAAAGTCTGACACTGTTTCCACTGTTTCCCCATCTATTTCCCATGAAGTGATGGGACTGGATGCCATGATCTTCGTTTTCTGAATGTTGAGCTTTAAGCCAACTTTTTCACTCTCCTCTTTCACTTTCATCAAGAGGCTTTTTAGCTTCTCTTCACTTTCTGCCATAAAGGTGGTGTCATCTGCATATCTGAGGTTATTGATATTTCTCCCGGAAATCTTTATTCCAGCTTGTGCTTCTTCCAGTCCAGCGTTTCTCATGATGTATTCTGCATATAAGTTCAATAAGCAGGGTGACAATATACAGCCTTGACGTACTCCTTTTCCTAACTGGAACCAATCTGTTGGTCCATGTCCAGTTCTAACTGTTGCTTCCTGACCTGCATACTATAACTCAAATCTTAGAAACAAAAAAGAATCAAGTCTTTTCTGTCATAAACTCCTTAATGACATGTTTTTAAAGTAGATGAAGAAAGCCCAGAGAGAAACAAGAAAGAGAAGATAGCAAAGAGGTGTATGATATAGGGGAAACACTTTGGATTCACCAGGAAGGTGGGCCTTTCTTATCATGGTCTCATCCTGTATCCTGAGTGACATGACTGTGAGAAGTGTCCACGCTCAGGCAGGTAACATCCTTGACATCAGTTTAACAGCATGATGGCAAGATTCAGGAGCCTGAAAGGTCACCTCACTAAGATTGCTCTAGGCTGGGCAGGACTTAACAGGGATGGCTACAAGGTTAACTGAATCTGGGAGGGAGCCAGGCGGCTGCTGGACTCCCCCACCACCTGCGTTCCTAGACAGAACCGTCTCCTGATGGACATGGGCTCCTTCCCAGAGCGTATGAGCCGGCCCCTCCAGGAATGGGGAGAGGAAGCTCCCTCAAAAACTGCATCCCTGTAGCTGCAGAACACTCCACTCAAAGAGAAAAGCAGTCAAACTGTTACACCAGTGTGAAGGAACAAAGATGAACACCGGACTTACACACACATGTGTGCCTGAAACGTTTTAGGATTAATACTTTCCTATATTAAAGTAATATTTAAGAAGAGCTGCCAATCTCCCCTCACAGCCATTATTTTCAGTCTTGGAAGGGTTCCCAGCAACTCTTCCATCATCTGCTGAGTTTAGAGGACATCTCTGCTTACTTTAGCGTGGGGAGAGTGCGGCTGGTTTAGTTCAGTACAGCTGAGTTCAAGGGGACGAATTGGGGAGAAAGATTTTTTTTAAAAACAGTTGATCACGTCAAGGCTATATTTAGACCTTTCAAGAACTGGACGATGACTCGAAAATACATCAAAATAAAATGGCGCTTTCCAAAATCACACAAAACTTACATCTATACTGAAATGAAAGATCTTCTAAGTTATTCTGACTACAAAATTTTGGATCGGCCTCTCCAAACTGAACCTCCCTCTTCCTGTCTCTCTTGCAATGGTGGTAGGGAGTTCCTTCTCCTGACGGTGGCCCATGGCTCTCCACTAACCGGGATGCACCCTCTTACCTGTCACAGTTAAACCATGAAGGAAACCCACCTGGCGTCTCCACGCGGCGGTAGTGGTAGGGGTTGATGCACACCTCTTTCTGCTTGGAGCCGAATGGGAACTCGCAGCACTCCAGCGGCTTCAGCTCGTGGTGAGACTGCAGGTCCGGCCAGCGCCACACCCGGCAGTAGATGACGTGGGGCAGCCCCTTGCGGTGGGACACTTGCAGCCGCCCGTCCAGGGAGCGGGGAATGGTCACGCACTTGCTGGGCTGCCCCGGGCAGCTGAGCGCCCTCTCCAGCTCGTCCATGGCTCCTTTTTTCTTCTTTAACTTCTTCACTAAAGAGTCCACCGCCTTCTCCGCCCACTTTTCCTCTTCATCTCCTTGCTTCCAGCCGAGCAGTCTCTTCACTGCCGGGCTGGTGAAGGAGAAGAGGGAGCTGATGGGGGTGCTGGAGTGCATAAGAGGGGGGAACTGCAGGCGTCCGGTGCACACAGGAGCTGGACCCACAGCCCTTCACTGCCTGCAGGGCCCGAGCGAAGTGAACAAGGATGCCCCTTGGGAGGTCATAGGTCCCAAGTCCCCAGGGACGTCATAGGTCTTCCCTTTCTTCTGGAAGTGACTGTGACCAATGAAGGCTGAGAAGCAGTTGACTTTCTCCAAAGCCCTGGGATGGGCAGGACAACTCTGGGGGGAGGAAAAAAAAATTAAGACTTCAGTGAACCTCATTGGGATAATTTTCAGAAAAAGGTAAAGGTTGGGTGTAAGAGAGATAATATTTTTCAGATGTTCTATACTTGAAAATACTTAGGATTTCCCTGGTGGTCCGGTGATTAAGAATCCACCTGTCAATGCAAGAGAAATGGGTTCAATCCCTGCCCTGCGAAGATCCCACATGCCACAGGGCAAATCATGCACCACAGCTATTGAATCCACATGATAGCCCGAGAGCCACAGCTACAGAGCCTGTGAACTGCGACTACTGAAGCCCGAGTGCCCTAGAACCATGCTCCACGGCAAGAGAAGCCTTCGCAGTGTGGAAGCCTGCATGCCACAGACAGAGTAGCTTGGGCTTGATGCAATTAAGAGAGCCCGTGTGCAGCAACAAAGACCCAGGACAGCCAGAAATTAATTAATTAAAAATAACAAAGGCTGACACCAAAAAAAAAGAAAACTCTTATTAGTCATCTTGACTCTTCCTTCTGTTTTATACCCTGTTCCAAGTCTTGGTAATTCTGCCTTCAAAACGTCTTTCAAGTTTGGGAGCTTTCTCTCCATGTCTGCCAACATCTAAGCCCCGCCCCACCTGACCTCTCCCCTTGATCCCTGCAGCACCCCTGAAGGAGCTCGTCTCTTCCAGTTCTAATCCACGGGTAGAGGAGCCTGGCGGACTGCAGTCTACCCGGTCACAAAGAGCTGGACACAACAGAGGGATTAACACAGTAATCGCACCACTCGTTTATGCTTCCAAACTACTTTATAGGATAGTGGTTCTCAAAATGTGACCCAAGGACCCCTGGAAGTCACAGAGTCCCCTTCAGGGGACTGTGAGAGCCTCTCTTTTTTGACTAAGACATCTGGGTGCACCAAACTTTCCCCCATGTACTTCAACCCAAACAACAGGTCACAACAGATTGTTTGCAGGAGCAGTTACGAGAATGCAAGTGTCATAGTCAACCAGGCATTAAGGAGACTAGCAAAAGTACAAAACAATAACAACTCTTCACTACTGGGGGGTAAAAACTGATTTTAAAAAGATAAAAATGTTTATGCTATTAATAATATATAATGAGTTTGTCATTGTCTTTAATAAGTCAGTAAACGTTCTAAGCTTTTCAGTCTTAATTCCTAAAATGGTGCCAAAAAAAAAAAGAGCCACATCAACAAAGGTTTTTTGGAGTTCACAGTAATTCTTAAAAGTAGAAAGGGGTCATAAGACCAGAACGTTCTAGAAGTTACACACAGTCACACACACACAACATGCACACTGTCACTTTTGTTATTCTCCCTCAAAATCAGCTGAACTTTTCTTTGCCTTCTCATCCCAAGGAGACATTCCTTCCCGGTTATTCAACAGTCCCATTTAAATTTCCTGAGGTAGCTCTGCATTTCCTCGTCTGTGAAAAAATAGCTGGCTTAAACAAAACCCTCTGCTTCTTCCAGATTTTAGAAACCAGCTCCCTTGTTTCCCTTGTAAAGTGGTTGCTGGTAGGATTTTGGAGAAAGCTGACTCATTTCAGTATCTTGGAATCAATCTGGTTCATCATCTCCAACAACTGCATGTTTAATACGCGTGAGACGTAATTTTCCCCTTTGCCTCCCTGGAGGGGCTTGTACCTTTCTGGGTTCAACTACATACACGTCTTTGGACAGAGGTGCTGTCACAACGCCTGCTCTTATGATGATCATCAGGCAGCTCTGTGAAGAGGGGTTATTGGTGGCTCAGACGGTAAAGAACCGGCCTGCCAACGCAGGAGACCCGGGTTCAATACCTGGGTCAGGAAGNTTTGGACAGAGGTGCTGTCACAACGCCTGCTCTTATGATGATCATCAGGCAGCTCTGTGAAGAGGGGTTATTGGTGGCTCAGACGGTAAAGAACCGGCCTGCCAACGCAGGAGACCCGGGTTCAATCCCTGGGTCAGGAAGATTCCCTGGAGAAGGGAATGGCAACCCACTCCAGTGTTCTTGCCTGGGAAATCCCATGGACAGAGGAGCCTGGTGGGCTACTGTCCATGGGGTCTCAAAAGAGTAGGGCATGACTTAGCAACTAAACAACAATAACAAAGCTCTGTGAAGAGGGTGGCAGTCTGATTACACAAAAATGGGTGACATTCAATAAACATGAAGCAACACGTACATCGCTTTATTCCTTGTGTAGACTTCAGTTAGCCCTGTATACAGAGAGAGGGTAAACTAGGGTGAAAGGAGAGTTAAAGACTTCGTAGCTGTTCTTTTTCTCCTGGCAGTTTGACTTACACTCAGTTTTATTTGGAAAGGCTGATTTTGTGGCTTAACAATCATGAATTTATAAAGTATAGTTAAGTCACTGTGTTCGAGCTCTGTTTACTTAATTGAGACAGGCTGCCTTAAAGCCATCGTTGAAGAGGATGAAGGGCTCTGAGGAGGAAAAGCAACATGACACAGAATAACCTGAACCTCAAAAGAGCTCTGAATTCTGCTTAGTTTTACATCGAATTTTTTATTAGTAAATCATGGCATAACTCTTGAAGCTTAGGCTATCAGTAGAAAACAGCTGCTAATAAAGATGTTCAGTAGAGTTAAACTAAAAGACCCTTTAGAAAAACTTTTGCTCCAGGAAACAGATCACAGTTCTGCAAATCCGGGTTTGCTGCTGTTGTTTTAACTGTTTAACTCTGATCTACTAATGACTAATGGCCTGGGAAATCAATTTATTGGAACAAATTGCTTTTGTAAAAAAAAACAAAAACAAAAAACAGACCCTATTGCAGTGCAGCTAAGAAAGAAAGAATAGGTATTATTTCATGTAAAAGCTTCATTCGGAGGTATGTGTTCTGTGTGTGTGTGTGCTGCATGCACGCGCAGGTATCGAGGGTCACTCTGCAAAATTTGTTTGTTATTGTGGGTTACAGTAGAAAAATGTTTGAAAAGCATTACTCCTAAATGATACATTTCCTCAAGCCATGTCTGTTTGCGCTTTACCCTGATGAGTGACTTTCGGGGTCCACCGTCCCTCCTCGTCCCCTGGGGAAATTCCAACTAGTCAAGAGTCTAGGGTCTGGGAACCCTGGCTCTGCAGTCTGATTTCACTGCCACATTTCAAATCTTTATGAGTCTCACCATGGCTCCAAAACTATGGTTTTATTGCCACAAGACACAGCTCCTGTTTCATCACACAGAGCCCTTGCCTTAGGGGGGAGGCTCCAAAAGAGTCAACTTTAGAATCTCTGAGTAACAAACGCCAAATTCATAATAGTGACATCTGGATAGGGAAGGAAAAGAATACAAAATACCAAAAGGTTATAGTTAAGGAATTAAACTTAATTCTTGCAAAAATTTGTAACAGAAAAGAATCTGGAAAAGAATATATAAAAATAGTTGTTGTTTAGTCACTAAGCTGGGTCTGACTGTGACCCCATTGATCGTAGCCTGCCAGGCTCTTCCGGCCATGGGATTTCCCAGGCAAGAATATGGGAGTGGGCTGCCATTTCCTTCTCCAGGAGATCTTCCAGACATAGGGATCAAACCTTCATCTCCTGAATTGGCAGGTGGATTTCGTCCCTGGGATTCTCCAGGCAAGAACACTGGAGTGGGTTGCCATTTCCTTCTCCGATACATATACACATATATGTGTATAACCGAATCCCTCTGCTATATACCTGAAACTAACACAACATTGTGAATCAAACTTTAATAAAAATTTTTAACAAAAACACAAAGTAAATTGAAAATACATAAATTTAGGTTCTGCTTAAGAAAAGTTAAGGTCTAATAAAGCTGATTGGTGGGTCCACAGATGTTCAAAATATGATGCTCTACACTTNATACTGGAGTGGGTTGCCATGCCCTCCTCCAGGGGATCTTCCCAACCCAGGGACCAAACCCAGGTCTCCCATATTGCAGGCAGATTCTCTACTAACTGAGCCACCAGGGAAGCCCAAGAAACAGTGGGTAGCCTATCCCTTCTTCAGGGGATCTTCCTGACCCAGGAATTGAACTGGGGTCTCCTGCATTGCAGGCAGATTCTTTACCAACAGACCTCCCAGGGAAGCCCAGATGCCTTACATACCTGACCTCAATCTCATTTCCTCCTCACGCCCTCGCTATTTCATCAGTGGGAAACTGAGGATTGGAGAGCTTACAGAACTTGCCCAAGTCCTTTGATTCTTTAGTGGTGGATATGGGATTAGGATTCAGTTCCCCTGACCCCCGAGCCACACTGCCTTCAGAGACCCAGACTGCAGGTTCTGTGGGCATGGCACCATGCAGGCTGTGTGTGGACCTTCCTTCTCTGGTGATCTCCCATATTCTGGGGGCAGAGACTGCTGTGGCTTGGGGTACTCAACAGGACAGCAGAGACAGGAAAACAAGCTAAAGTGATGAAATAAGCTAAGTGATGCCCCATCAACCCCCATAAGCTTTGGGGCTTTGACAGGGTCAAGGGAGAGACTAGAAGGGAAGAGCCAGGGGGACCTGGAGGTAGTGATTACGGCAGAACCTTGGCGCGTGTGCTGAGGCTGAGGAAGCAGCAGCCTCCTCCGAGGTCTGGCTCCCTCGAGCTTGAGTGAGGCTTTGCTCCTGTACGTCCCCATCTTGAGATGCCCCTTCCTCCTTATTAACTTAGTCAACTCTTACCGGTTCTTCAAGATTGGCCCTGCCATCATCTCCTTGTGGAAACCCTCCTAATCCCCCTAGGCTGGTCTTGGAACACTGCTGGAACTCCCTTGTCCTCATGCTTCCCTCCTGGGTCCTACTGGGTGGTACCTGTCTGAGAGTCTGTCTTCTGCATGCCCCTGGACCTCCTTGAGTGCAGAGCTTGTCTTCATGTGCTTGATCACTGCAGAGCCTATCCAGGGCTGGGTGCAGAGGAGGCCAGTTTCCTTTGCCTCCTGCCTGCTCCTTGGGAAGGGGCTCCAGGAGCCCCACGTGGAAATACACATAAATGATCTGGCGCTTGGCTCTAGACACATGCCAGGGTAGCGTCCTGAGCGGGGAGGTCTGGCAAGCTTCTGTTCTCTGTGTGGAAACAACTGTTGGCCCCCATGGGCTCAGAGTACATGCATACATGGGGATGGCCCAGGAGCCCCACGGCCTAGGGATCCTACTCCCACCAAAGCCTCCACTCCCCAGAAGTTTCCACGATCCATCTGTTTGTCCCAGACTGAAATGCAGGTCATGTGGGTCTGTCTTCCACTCCAAAGTGAGGTTTCCATCTTTCACTGGTTTTGAAATTCCAATTCGTATTAAGCTGGTGAAGGTGAATTAAAAGCAGACAATTTAAATTTGCAACACAAAGCCACAGAAATTGCCAGAGGGCTTTCCCTTTGTTTTGGCAAAATCAGGCCACGTTGCACTAACTGTGTGCGGTGATGGCAGCTTCCCGAGGTGGCAATGAGGCTCCCGGCCCCAAAGCTGGGCCAGGCTATTTTTCTTGGCACCAGAAGCCTCCCGTGATTTAGCATTCTTCCCAGGAAATTTGGGTCCTTCTCCAGCTCCTGATGACTATTCCAGATGCGGGGGGTAGCTTGAGGTGTGAGAGGCAGAGGGAGCAAGTTGACGTTCAGTACAGGCCTCCCGCAAACGCCCTCTACTGGTGGCACTCTGCATCCTAGAGAGTAGTTTTCCCTGTGGGTATTATCCACCAGTGTGAAGAATCAGTCTTCTAGGAAGAGCTCTAAATTAACGAGCAAATCAAAAGTTTGGAAGTGCTTTGAATCTCTGGGTTTTGTGTGTCTCCTGCATCAGGGGTTCAGAACTCTGCTCCTGGGCTCTGAGTTTGGGGCCCAAATCTGCAAAACATAGTGCTCGGTGGTGGCCATCTGGCCACAGGTTTATTTAGAAACCCAAGGTAGCAAAAACGTAACAGTGACAACAACCCTTACTCCTAAAATCTGAGACACTGGGAACACGGGGAAAGTGCAGAGAGGAGGAGCACAGGACCCACTCACAGGCAGGAAACAGCCGGCAGGTGCCTGGTGACGACCCACCCCACACGCCACTGACCCACTCACAGGCAGAAAACAGCCGGCAGGTGCCTGGCAACCACCCACCCCACACACCGCTGATTCATGGATCCGCCCACTGACACCTCCCTGAGATTTACGTTGTTAGAAAACAATCCACACTGCTGAGAGTGCAGCGTGTTATTTTGAATGAAGAGTATTTTTGTCAAACAATATAAAGATGGGAATGTGAAATTAATGAAACCTACAATTTGAATGCTTTTTGTTTTGCATTGTAGCCAAGGTAAGTAACTTATTTTATTCAACCAAATATGGTCAAATATGATAAACTGTCACCACCAAACTTACATCTTATTTTCAGATAACTATTTGAAAGAAAATTGGCTATCCACATGAAGCTGGACTCTGGGCTCCTGCAGTACCCAGTATATAAAAATTACCTCAGGGACTTCCCTGGTGGGCCAGTCTTTAAGAATTCACCTGCCAATGCAGGGGACACGGGTTTGATCCCTGGTCCGGGAAGATCCCACACGCCTCAGAGCAAGGAAGCCTGTGTGACACACTACCAAAGCCCATGCGTCCTAGAGCCTGTGGTCCGCGACGAGAGAAGCCACCGCAGTGAGAAGCCCACGCATCACAGTGAGGAGCTACCTTGGCTTGAGGCACCTAGAGAAAGCCCGTGAGCTACAACAAAGGTCCAGTGCAGCCAAGAACAGATAAACAACTGTGATCGTCAATTTAAAAAATAAAATTACCTCAAAATAAATTAAAGACCTACATGGAAGAACCCAAACTATACAACTCTTAGATGGTGAGCTTCATGACATTGGATTGGGCAATAACTTCTTGGAAGTGAAGTGAAGTCGCTCAGTCGTGTCTGACTCTTCGCGACCTCATGGACTGTAGCCTATCAGGCTCCTCCGTCCATGGGATTTTCCAGGCAAGAGTACGGGAGTGGGTTGCCATTTCCTTCTCCAGAGGATCTACCCGACCCAGGGATCGAACCCAGGTCTCCTGCATCGTAGGCAGACGCTTTTACCATCTGAGCCACCAGGGAAGCCCAGGCGACAAAAGAAAAACAGGAACATCGGACTACGTCAAAATCTTAAATTTCTGTGCGTCAAAGGACACAACAGAGAGAAAAGACAACCCATAGAATGGAAGAAAATATTTGTGTGTTCCATATCTAACAAGGGGTTAACATCCAGAATCTGTAAAGAACTCCTATAACTTAATAACAAATAATCTGATTCAAAAATGGGCAAAGGACTTAAAGTAGACGTTTCTCCAAAGACAATAAATAAATGGTCAACAGCATATCAAAGATATTCAACATCACTAATTGGGGAAATGCAAATCAAAACCACAATGACATGTTCCCTCACACCCATTAGAATAGCTACTATAAAATAAAAATAATAAAAACCACCCAACAACAGAAAATGACAAGTTGTCAAGGATGTGGAAAAATTGCAACCCATCTGCACTGTTGGTAGGAATGTAAAATGGTGTGGCCACTATTGAAAAACAGTAGGGGAGTTCCTCAACATATTAAACACAGAATTAACATATGACCCAGAAATTCCACTGCTTATATATCCAAAAGAACTGAGAACAAGGTATCAAACGGGCATTTATGCACATTGTTCCCAGCAACAGCCTAAAGTGGAAGCAACCTAAATGTCCGTTGACAGATTGATAAGCAAAATGTGGTATATACATACAGTGAACTATTATTCCGTTTAAAAATGAGTGAATTCAGACACATGGTACAACATGAGTGAACATTAAAGACATTATGTCAAGTGACATATGCTGATCACACAAAAGGACAAATACTGTGTGATTCCCCTTATGTGAGGTATCTAGAATAGTCCAACCCACAGAAACAAGTAGAATGGTGGTTGCCAGGGGCTAGAGGGAAATAGAAGTGGAGTGTTGCTGTGTAATGGGTTTAAATTTTCAGTTTTGCAAGATGAAAAGGTTCTGGAGATTGTACAAAAGTGTGAATGTGCTTAACACGACTCCACTGTGCACTTACAATAGCTAAAATGGGAAACCGTGTTATATGTATTTGACCACAGTCTAAAGAGAGAGAACGAGTTGCAGAGGAACAGTTTTTATTGCTGCTGTTGTTGTTTTCTTTGTCCTCCTGTTATCAGATCTACATGGAGTACTTCTAGGCACCAGGAACCATCTAAATTGCCACACAGAGTTTCTTTCATGGTGTGTTAAAAATCTGCCTTTGAAGACATGCTAATTTCAAAATACGTTTTATTTCTAAAATTTAGTTAAAGTATTTATGCTAGGCTTTTACCTCACTTAATTAAAAACAAAAAGGCCCTGTTTGATGTGTGGTGTGCTGTGTTTAAGGCCATCATTCCTGGCCAGATGCACTCTAAATAAGACCAAGCTGTGTTTCTTCAGTATGGGTTCTTGACTGAGAAAGAAAGAAGCCCTTGGCAAAACCTTTTGACCAGGTGAAAGCGGAACCCTCTCCAAGTGTTAAACAAAGACACTGGCGA
>SJYV01022774.1:1136629-1155913 GCA_006410875.1 Neotragus pygmaeus
GAACTTGGACTCTCAGTAACTCTTAAGGCTTCAGGTTCCTGTCAATGTTAATAGTTCCGATTTGTCCAGGGGTGCAGTTTATAGTTCCTGAAGGTTATCCTATTCTCATTCCTGTAATACTGTAGCCACTAGCAGAACAAAAGGGCCTCACTTATCTCCAGCTGGTCATCACTGACATCCACCGTGCAGGCCACCCCCACCCTGCCCAAGTCTGTCCAGTAGTGTCAATCTGACTCAAAACAGCTTTCTACTGTCAGATAATTTAGGTTTGCAAAGACTATATGCTCTAACCTAGAGCAAGCTTTAACCTCCTGAAAATACCACTGGTCAGACTCATAATAATTTTAGTAATTAACACACAGCATCCCGGGGAGCCAGTAAAAAATTGTCACACAAATAGGAGGTGGGGGGAGGCGTTACTAAAGCTTGTCCGTATTCCATTCCTATAAAGTACAAAGAAGAATGAAACAGAATAAACTGTGAAGATGAAAGTATGTGCAGGATTGATACACAAAAATAACCAGATGACTTCTACAAAATATAACAAGAGCTATAGAAGAGAGGCAATAGGTGATGTAGGAGGAAGAACCCTTGACCCAACTCAGGGGGTTCTGGAAGGTTCCAAAGATGATCTCTGAGCTGCACGAGGAAGGATTTAAGAAACAGTTAAAAGATAACCTAGCTAGGCAGGTGAGGACAACTTCCTAATAAGCTTTTTGTGGTTAAACTCTCACTTCTGTAAGGAAGCTGTAACGCTGCCATAGACTGCCTGTGTGATCTTGAACGAGTCTTGCGTTCTCTCCAGGGCCCCTCATTTCCTCATCTGTGGATCAAGAAGGGCTCAGCCTCATGGGGAGGGTCTGTCTGGATGCTGGGTCCACGATCCCATGGTTGTGGTGTCACAAGGGATTACACAACCACCACATGTAATCCCCCACATGGACTGTTCTTCTCCCACTTTAAAGTGAAACCAAACGATTTGTTTGTGCTAAACGAATGGAAACACCACATTTCCACAACACATTTCCAACAGCATGAAGAATATACGTCTTTGTCCACTGCACTTGCTTTTACTGAGTGAAACAAGCCTTCCTCGATGCTAATGTGCCACTTGCCTCTACCCCCCTCTTCTGCCAAGCAATGAAGTATTTTGTGGCCATTATGCCAAGATATTACTACAACGTTCATTTCACATAGCATTTTGCACCTTTAAATGTTTGTTCAAATTCTGTTTTAGGGGAGCGTAAGTATGAGTGAAAAGGGGAAACAGTTACTTTTTTCTCAGCTGCTGGTGCTATGTTGCTACCACTGGGGAGTCTGAAAGTAAAGCTTTTCACCCATGAAGACATACCACATTGGACCGGGGCAAAACAGCTTCTCTCCATGGCTGTCAAACCGATCCTTTTTATGACAAATGTCATCTACCAATTATAGCACAGTGCCCACTTTTCTCTCCAGCTTTCTGTTTCTTCCCAGCATTATTTTTATCAGCCCCAGGGAATAAGAGTAAAAAAAACAGGCATGGTGTGATTGGGTCTACCACCATTTTTGGCGCCTGTATCCAGGCTTTCATGAGGCCAGACATCCACAAATGCCATCTGTTGACCATCAGAGCTTTCCTTCTGTGGGTGGAAGGAAAAAAGAAGCAGCGCCATGCCTTCTCCGGTTCACTCGTGGTCCACTTCACGCACTCACAGCACAAACCAGTACTGGACGCTCTTTTTCTGGCAACTGAGTTTTACAATAAACCCTAACTGAGTGAGCCAAACAACTTCTCATTTTCAAGTTTTTTAAATAAACAGAACCACTTAAAAGGAAACAGCACTATGGATAGCCAATAAACACAGGAAAAGATGCTCAACATCACCAATTATTAGAAGAATGCAAATCAAAACTACAATGAGGCATCACCTCACACCAGTCAGAATGGACATCATCAAAAAATCTACAAAGGCTGGAGAGGATGTGGAGGAAAGGGAACTAAACCTCCTACACTGTTGGTGGGAATGTAAATAGATACAGCCATTATGGAGAACAGAATGTAGATTTCTTAAAAAAACAAACAAACAAACAAAAAACTAGGAATATACCTACCATATGACCCAGAAGTTCCACTACTGGGAACACACCCTGAGAAAGCCACAATTCTAAAAGACACATGTACCCGCAATGTTCACTGCAGCACTCTTTACAGTAGCCAGGACATGGAAGCAACCTAGATGTATGTCTACAGATAAACAGATAAAAAAAGATGTGGTGTGTGGAATAATGAGTAATGGAATATTACTCAGCCATAAAAAAGAATCAATCTGAGTCAGCTCTACTGAGGTGGATGAACCTAAAGCCTGTTATACAGATTGAAGTAAGTTAGAAAGAGAAAAACAAATTTCATATATTAATTAACGCATACATAAGAAATCTAGAAAAATGGTATTGATGAACCTATTTGCAGAGAAGGAATGGAGATGTAGATGTAGAAAATGGACCTGTGGGCACAGTGGGGGAAGGAGACAATGGAATGAATGGAGAAAGTAGCATCAACAGAGATACACCACCCATGTGTGAAACAGACAGCTGGTGAGAAGCCGCTGTGTAACACAGGCAGCCCAGTCTGGTGCTCCAAGACGACAGAGAGAGGTGGAGTCAGGGAAGGAGAGGAAGGCTTAAGAGGGAGGTAACACGTTTCCCTGGTGGCTAAGATGGTAAAGAGTTAGCGGCAATGCAGGAGACCCGGGTTCAATTCCTGGGTCGGGAAGACCTCCTGGAGAAGGGAATGGCAACCCACTCCAGTATTCTTGCCTGGAGAATCCCATGGACAGAGGAGCCTGGCGTGAAGTCCAAAGGGTCACGAAGAGCCGGGCATGAATGAGCAACTAACATTTTCACATGGCTGACTGTGTTGTTGTACAGTAGAAATCAACAAAACATTGTAAAGCAATTTTCCTCCAATTAAAAAATAAATTTAAAAAAGGGGGGGAGGGGAAGAAAGCAGAACTAACCATGTGCACTCACCATGATTTAACTGTACATTATTCCACACTCAGATCTAGTTTGGCTGGGTAAAAGTGTGAGAGAAATGAGACTTGAAGCTGTTGGTTTAAACTGAACTTCTGTTACCAGTTACTCAATCTTATTTCCACTTACTTGGTCTCACTGGAAGATCCAACTAGTGGATTCAATCCTGAAGAAAATAAAATTCAAGAGTTACCGCTTAAGGTGAATACCTTGGTTGCCTGCTCTGGAGCATACGGAACCACTGAACAGTCCCTCAGGGCACTGCTTCTTGGCCAACCCAGAAAAGAAAAGTCTACATCACCGACCAGGCTGCACACTCCCGTGTCCAGGCTGCACGGGCCACTCCAGAAACATCCGGGACAGAACATTGTTATTTCATTATTTGTTTTGTTTTTTAATTTCTCAACCTCATCAATTTTTAGGGGTTTTGAAGAAGCCTCTTTTTATTTTCTAAAGATTGAGGTATAATTGCTTTACAATTGTTGTGTTAATTTCTGCTGTACAATGAAGCGGGTCAGCTAAATGTATGCATATATCCCCTCTCTCTTGGACCTCCCTCCCATCCCCACCATCCTACCCATCCAGGTCATCACAGAGTACTGAGCAACCTTGCCAATTCCGACCCTCTAATCCATAGCCAGCATGAAGTACACCTTGGTATCCCCTCCATAAAACAGTTTACTATAGAAATTTAGAATCTGAACACACTTTCCAAAAGAACATTTAACCCCTTTGAAGGAACAGACTGTTTTCTTGACTACTTCTATATCACTTTTTTATATACCAGTAATTAATATGGCTTTGAAAGGGTAAAAAGAGACCCCAAAGAACATCTATCTAGAAAATAGTTGGCTGTTATTATTCCTATTGGAACATACATATCATGTCGTATTATTGAAGAGAAACCAGGCTTAAAACACACATACACAAATACACAGATGTATTCAGATCGGTTCTCACTTAAACTAGCCTGTCATCCCTACATGTTCCAAATGAATGGCAGTCACAAGTTTATCTTGTAAGGTATAAGTAACTACCTCATACACATACCAGTTTAATGTCATTGGATAAACATGCCAATTGGTGGATAAACATGGAAATGGTGTCATGATTTCATACTCTGGGAAAGAGGTTTTTCTAACCATTTTCAGAGATTTCCTACAAATCTATGAGAGAAGTGTTTCCATTCACCAGTCCCTTAGTGAGCATCCTGAGGCACGGGTAGAATACCTCCTGCCCAGAGTATCAAGTTGACAGACATGCATCGTTATAACAAGGGCTCCCATGGTGGGATTTCAGGGCACCTCTGAAGGGCTTTCCTGGTGGCTCAGCAGTAAAGAATCTGCCTGCCAATGCAGGAGATAAGGGTTTGATCTCTAGGTTGGGAAGATCCCCTGGAAAAGAAAATGGCAACCCACTCCAGTATTCTTGCCAGGGAAATCCCACAGACAGAGGAGCCTGATGATGGGCTACAGTCCACCGGGTTGGAAAGAGTCAGACATGACTTAGCAACTAAACAATAACAATAATAGACCTCTGAGGAGCCTCCAGTCAGCTCAGTGGTAAACAATTCACCTACCAATGAAGGAGATACAGGTTTGATCCCTGGGTCGGGAAGATCCCCTGAAGAAGAAAATAGCAACCCACTCCAGTATTTTTGCCTAAGTTTGATGAATGGAAAAGCCTGGTAGTCTACAGTCCATGGGGTCTCAAAAGAATCAGACATGACTGAGCAACTAAACAATAACAACAATGGGTCTCGACTCTCGGCTCTTACTGGGAGATATATGGATTTTTCTAGGCAGACAATCCGTAGGTAATTTCTTCAAATTCTTAAAAGAACTTGTGACCACCAAAAGATTTTCTTAAAAAAAAATGACCCACTGAATTAGAAGAAAGATGAGAAGGAGAAAGTATGAGAGAGAAGGGGAAAAAGCTGAAGAGACTAAAGAGAATAGCTGACTATTCAAACTGAATCAGGTGCTGGTGGTGGACGCATGGGGGACGGTCTTTAAGAAAGACTAGAGGAAGAGGATTCTAAGATGATGGCAGAGTATAAAGCACCAGAAAACTGTCTCCCCACCCAGACAACTACTACACTAGCAGCAGCATCTCATAATTATTTTGGAACTCTGGTCAATTGAAAGCTTGCAACTTCAGGTGAAGTCAGTCGAAAGCTATGGTTTTTCCAGTAGTTCTGTATGGATGCAAGAGTTGGACTGAAGAACTGATGCTTTCAAACTGTGGTGCTGGAGAAGACTCTTGAGTCCCTTGGACAGAAAGGAGACCAAACCAGTTAATACTAAAGAAAATCAACACTGAATAGTTACTGGAAAGGATTAACGCTGAAAATGAAGCTCCAATACTTGGGCCACAAGATGCAAAGAACCAGCTCATTGTAAAAGACCCTGAAGCTGAGAAAGATTGAGGGCAAGAGGAGAAGGAGACGACAGAGGATGAGATGGTTGGATGACATTATCAACTCAAGGGAAATGAGTTTGAGCAAACTCCAGGAGATAGTGAAGGACAGGGAAGCCTGGCGTGCTGCAGTCTATGGGGTCCCAAGAGTCGGACAGACTGAGTGACTGAACAACAACTCACAGGACCAAATAGGGTTGCAACAAAGTAGACTTTGTGTTACTCAGAGACTAGTCTTAATTTAGACCCAATTCTAACATGCTTTACTGTATGTATTACAATGCTTTGACTAAAATTTCACATAGGCACAAATGTATACTGCATATTACTGAGAATGCAATTCTTTATTTCCTCTCTTCTATATTTGTAACTCTTGGTGTGTTTATAAAACATTCCATATTCTTAAGTAAAATAGAATCCAGATCAACTATTTCAACGTGGATGATTTATTACTAACAAATTGAAGACCCTTAGAAATCTATTTTTACTTAACTGTTTATAAACTGGCGAATAACTATTGCCCTTAAAAAAAAGTCAAACTTTCTGTACCTTAGCAACCTCAAAAAGAATAAACAAGATCTTACACAACACAAGGCATCTTAAAGGAGCCCTTACTCCAAGCAATTCTGATCTATGAAAATTTGGGCTTGATGCAAATATAAATTTGGGAGATTCCTTTTCTTACAAAATGAATCATACTAGATGTAAAATTACTATACAATGGACAAAAATCTGATTCATATACAGCTTTTTCAGAAAAAATATCCTTTCAGCCAATAAACACTTATCAAGTTGTCTATGTTGCAGTTCCTTGAGTCAACTGTTAAACTTTATTTTTTAAGTATATCTGATAGTAACAATCTAGACACCTTAGTAAAACTAAGAGATCTCACATTACATTGTTACTTTTAAAATACTAGTCTAACTTTTCTGGCCATCTCATCACCAAAACACTTTAGTTAGACACTAAAGAACACCATTGTTAGCAAATTGCAGAACAAATCAAATTAGCTTTGGGGACGCTTTATCTTCTAAACACTTCACCCATCAAAACACCAAACTTCTTTAAAACTTTAAGAATTTTACAACTGTGCCAGCTTTTGGGGTAAGCAATATGGTACTATTTTACTGATGCAATTAATAAACCACTTTTTAAAAATGTTCCCAGTGTGTCCTTCAGAAAACTCTGTTATTCTAACTATCAGATGATATTGATGTAGAATAGCTTAGTTCAAATTCAGAAAACAGATTTTCTAAATAGATGTTTTGAAATTGTTTTTGTAGGTAAGGAAGTATATTTCTACCTTCTCATTGTTATAAAGTCATTCCAGGACACCCCAGATGTCATTCATTTTTAAACCCTGATGAGTGTTTAGGAATAGAAATTCAACACATGCATCCTCTTTTTCTCCACCGCCCCCCTCCCTTTTATCGTTTCTCAATAAAAGCAGTTTGGCCCAAATATAGGGAATGTGGTGTGGTAAAAGAGCAGGAACAACGCATGACAGCCACACCATGCACAGCACAGAAACATAGTTTTCCAAAACTTTCCTTATTTTTCATTCAGCAGGTTGCATCTATCAACACAGAAGTAATGCGCAAGGAACTTAATGGAAAAAAGATTTTTAAGTTCATTTCCCAAACTCCAGCCTGTAATTACGGTAAACACACAAGTCACCTTCCCCTTTTCCTCTTCCCACTCTGTTCCTCTAAGAAACGCGCAAATTGACAGAATGAATGGCCCTTTGCCCTGTATGACCAAAAGCAACTTACTACCCTCCCTTGTGCTTAGGTGCATTGCTAGAAGTGGGGATTATTTCCAAAAAGCCCTTTAAAATATATGCTGTGAAGCCATCCTGAAATAATTTTCAACATTTTCTTTCTCTCTTCCTTCCTTCCTTCCTATGAGGTACAGGTGACTTACGATACTATATTAGTTTCAGGTATGCAATAATGATCCAATATTTTTATAGATTATACACTATACAAAATTGTTATAATACCACTGACTACATTCCCTGTGCTGTATATCATATCCATGTGATTTATTTATTTTATGAATGGTAGGTAGTTTGTACATTTTCATTCATTCTTTGAATCAGTCAACTCATCTTTATTGAGTCTCTACTGTGTGATGGGTGCTGTGCTGTGCTAAAACCATATAACAGCTTCCCAGATTTAAAGTCTTCATTACCTAAGGAATTAAAAGAATCTAAGTCAGGAAACCATCCCATTAAACTATTTCAAAATATTTAGAGTCTTAAAAATACAAGGAGGGGAAGGGGATATTTTTGGCTTTGCCAAATGGTTTATGGGAAGGTTTTGCTTTATTTTTATTTTAAACAGAGGTGGCAAAAGAGTGATTTTATCATAGAGTCTAAAACTCTGGGTCAGCCCAGAAGCAATCAATTTGCTTCAGTGAACCAGGGCCAGGGAGACCTACCATCTGTAACTGGCACCCCTGGGGCAGTTTCCCTATCCCAAGACCTGTGGATGGACCATGAGGCGTGAACTTGAACCACTCCAACCTGTTATATTTTCCTCCAGGTGAAATCTCTGAAAAGGTGGATATGATGTAAGCGAGGAAACGACACCACTTGGAGTCCTAACATTTCTGCGCTGTCAATTTCTCTACTCCTTCCACTCCATCGGGCATCTGTAAACTGCTACTGCCCCACCTTGCAAGCAAGGGCTTCTTTAAATCTACAGCTTGGATCCTGGCCATTGAGGAAGAATTCCAGAAACTAAAAACAAAGCAAAAAATGGAATCTGTGCCGGAGTCAAAGTGAGCTCGCCCATTGTAACGAGCTCTGTTCATTTTCAAGCTAGAAAAACTCACACCCAGAAGAATGAGAGGGTGCAAGGCAGTGTTGGGTAAGATTCTGTCAACGATGATGACAGTATCACTGAAATATATACAACATGGCGTTATTGGGTGATTAGGCTTAACTGTACCACTGACTTGAAAGATTAAACTGGTGGGAAGTTTACCTCCTGTGGGGGTCACCTAGGCCAGACAGACGTAAGGAAGGTGCCTTACAAGGGGATGGGCCATTAACCAAGAGGACGGCTGTGAATAATGAAGTCAATCGCTGTGCAGAGCAAAAATTCTCCATTTGTAGATTCAGTCACTGAATCTAGACTAACAAGTAGATTTTTCTGTGCCAAGGAGTCATGAAACACAGCAGGAGCTGAGGGGAACGAAGAGGCACTCCCCTGGCAAGTGCAAAAACAGCAGGAAAGATATTCTCAACCTTACAAGTGATGACAAGACCCACAAACGAGCTAAACTAGGTTCTTAATAGAAGCCTTAGCTGTCAGGTTGGTTCTACAAATGGACACACTTTGACATAATAACTAAAACTTCTCATCAAACAGCCTGCTTTATTCTCATCAAACAGCCTGCTTTTATATAACTGAGCCTCTGAGCTTTAAACTGGTATCAAAAATACCGATAAAAAATCGTCTTTTTCAAATGAAGCGTGTCATACTATATCAAGGACGACGTATCTGTTTTTTCAGTCAGTTAAACTGTTACTTAGCAGATAATATCTCAGGGATGCTTAACCTTAAAATAATCAAGCACTGAGGCCACAACTGAGAGAGGTTACTATTTGCATACTTGAGCAGCAAAGCAAACAGAGTAACAAGCAAGATGTACTTTCAAGCAAAGAATATGTGAAGCATTTGCCAAGCAAGATCTCAAAAAGAATATAGAGCAACTCAGTGTAGTCCAGTCTTCTAGAAATTCTGGCACTAAATTTGGCTAGAAATTTGTAGTCATAAGATTAGAACGTAAGCCAAAATTATTAACATGTTCTCACTTGTTCATTAAGTTAATAGACTTCTTGTTGAAAACCTAATTTTGTTTGAAATACCAAGTGCTGATAAGAATGTGATTAACACGCTAACTGTCTGTACCCTAATACAAAATAAAAAGTTAAAAAAGAAACGTGATTAACAAAAATTGATAGGAACAGGTTGATCAGCACTTTGGGAACAATTTGCTATCATCTTGTGAAACTGAAAGTTGCATATCTTTAGACCTAGCAACTCCACAACCTGGTATATGTCCTAGACTAATTTTCAAACCTCAGATGGAAATGGTTAATAAAATCAGTTCACTGGATTTCTATCAGGATTCTAAAAAATATACTGGATTTTTTTATCAGAACCATTGCTCAGAGTAGGGAAAAATATTGTATCTAGAAGTTTGAAGTGATAGGTACACAAATACACAGAGAGAAAGAAGAGAGAGACAGAGCTATCTGTGTGTATTTCCTATTGAGTTATAGTGAAAACCATTTGGAAGGCACCACACTAATAACAGGCTTTCCAGGTGCTGCTAGTGGTAAAGAACCTGCTTGCGATGCAGGAGACATGAGACGCAGGTTCGATCCCTGGGTGAGGAAGATCCCCTGGAGGAGGGCATGGCAACCCACTCCAGTATTCTTGCCTGGAGAATCCCATGGACAGGGGAGGCTGGCGAGCTACAGTCCGTGGGGTTACAAAGAATTGGAAACTACTGAAGCGATTTAGCATGCACGCAGCACGTATATCCTAAGTGACACTATTGCATATACTATAATATTTATAGTAGCACTATTCAAAATAGCACAAATCTGTACAATCCATCCATCAGCTAGGGAACAAACAGATAAACAATGAAATAATCTCACAGTGAAATATCATATAGTCATAAAAGTATACTAACTATATTGACAAAGATTAACCTTCCATGTTAAACAGAAAAGCAAATTAGATCCTAAAAGACTACACAGAGGGTTAAATCACTTTTATAAAGTTGAAAAACAAATGAACAAAATTAAATATCATGGAGATACACACATGTTGTCAAACTGTATTTTAAACATCAAGGCAGTGAAAACACAAGATTCATGATACTCATTCTTGAGGCAGCAGACCAGCAAAAGAATTTCCCATCTGCTCTGCCTTGCCCTGCCCTGTGTCTCCTCCTTTCTTCTCTCTTCCTTCCTTTTGATTTTAATTAAGATAGAGAGGGTATTTTGATTTTAAAAACATTTTATGTTCATGAAAAAGAAAAACAAACAACAACCTTAAAAAAACACACACAAAAATTTCCTAAAAAGAAACCCCCCCAAACCCTTGCTCATTCACAGAGAAATGCTGATCACTTGCAAACATTTTTAAGAATTTAAAAATCTTTGTTCTAAATAAACATATTTTAAAATAGAATTAGTTCACAGATATGTCTTCTATTTTGCCTATTTCAATGAATGAAATATTGTAAGCATTTTCATGTTGGTAAATATTTTGTTTTTAAAGTTTTGTGGTAGTCAGAGTAATACTAAGCTTTCAATTTTAATTCTAAGTTGCATGTTTATTTAACGTATAATACTTTCATGTTCCATAGTTTGAAATAAAAGAGGAAAAAAAAAAAAACCAGATTTTGAGCATTCCCTGTACAGATTTTTACAGCTGGTTGTCAACAGTTTCAGAGTAATTGCTAAAACGAAAGCAAAATAAACCCAGAGGCATTTTATTTCTAGTCATACATAAGCGAGTCAAGGCACTTTACAACTCTAATTATATAAGTTCCTCATTAAGGTATTATTCTTACAGAAGTTAAAACACGGACAAGGTTAAATTTCATTTGGTCATCAACTACAATTTCCAAATCCTCATGCCCTTCCTGGTATAACTACTATTACCCCTTTTGGCTTATTTTTTAATATTTTCCTCTGTATGTGTATATACAGACTGATCCTCACCAAAAAATACAGTATTCATTTTAATTTTTAAAAACATTTAATCATTCTGCAACCTGCGGGTATTTTCTATGTTGTTGTTCTTGTTTAGTCACTAAGGCGTCTTTGACTCTGCGACCCCATGGACTGCAGCCTGCTGGTCTCCTCTGTCCATGGAATTTCCCAGACAAGAATACCGGAGTGGGTTGCCACCACCCTCTCCAGGGGATATTCCCAACCCAGGGACTGAAGCCACGTCTCCTACACTGGCAGGTGGATTCTTTACCTTTGAACCACCAGGGAAGCCCAATTTCTGTGTGAGCATTATGTAAATCTACTTCATTCTTTTAAAGTGCTGCACACAGTATTCCATATTACAACAAAGCCTTTCCGTGCTTAGGTTCAACCTCCCATTCAAAAGAATCTACCACAGTGTGGGAAATCTAAAATATATTCATGTTTATCCGCTTGAAAATTGGCATCAACTTAAAGAATGAGAGGACGTGAAGTGTTGTCTCACTATGGTTTGACTGGAATTTCCCTAGCAACTAATGATGCTGAGCATCTTTTCACATGCTTGATGGCCATCTATATATCTTCTTGGGGTAAAAGACTGCTCAAGGCCTTCTCCCATTTTAAAACTGCACTGTGAGTCTTTTTGTGTAGCACTGTAAGAATTCTTTATATAATCTGGATATACAGATACCGAGATACATGATTTGCAAATATTTCTCCCTTTCTGTATATTGTCTTCTTACTTTCATGATAATGCTCTTTGCCACACAGAAGTTTTTTTTTATTTTGATGACATCCCCTTCATTTACTTTTTCTTTTGTTACTTGTGCTTCTGGTGTCCTATCTAAGAACTTGTTGCCAAATTCAAGGTCATAATTATTTACCCCTACATTTTTTTCCTAAGAGTTTTGTGGTGTTAGCTTTTTAATTTAGGTCTTTGATCATTTTCAGTTAATTCTGTGTAATTTGGATCATTGATCATTTTCAGTTAATTCTGTGTAGTGTGGGACAGGAGTCTAACTTCATTCTTTTGCACACATATATCCAGTTATCTCGGTACCATTTGTTGAAGAGATTATTCTTTCCCCATGGAGTGGTCTGTTAACACCATTGTCAAAAACTCAGCCAGCCATAGGTCCACAGATGGTTGGTTATATTTCAGGGCTTTCAATTTCTATTCCATTGTTCTTTGGCCACCTCATACGAAGAGTTGACTCACTGGAAAAGACTTTGATGCTGGGAGGGATTGGGGGCAGGAGAAGAAGGGGACTACAGAGGATGACATGGCTGGATGGCATCACTGACTCAATGGACGTGAGTCTGAGTGAACTCTGGGAGTTGGTGATGGACTGGGAGGGCTGGTGTGCTGCGATTCATGGGGTCGCAAAGAGTCGGACACGACTGAGCAACTGAACTGAACTATCCTTATGCTAATACCACCCTATTTTGATTTCTGCAACTTTGTAATAAGTTTGAAACTGAAGTGTGAGTCCTCCAACTTTGTTGTCCTCTTTCAAGATTGTTTTGTATATTATTGATTTTTGTTGTTTATTGTCACTTTTCTCCCACCACAACACAGGCTATATTAGGATGTGGATTTTTGTCCATTTTGTTCACAACTGTACCCCTACTCCTAGAATAGGGCTTAGCATGTAGCAGGCACTAGATGCTGCTGCTAAGACTCTTCAGTTGTATCTGACTCCTTGCTACCCTATGGACTGTAGCCCACCAGGGCTCCTTTGTCCAGGGATTCTCCAGGCAAGGATACTGGAGTGGGTTGCCATGCCCTTCTCCAGGGGATCTTCCCCACCCAGGAATCGAACCCAGGTTTTCCTCATTGCAGGCAGATTCTTTGCCACTGAGCCACCAGGGAAGCCCATAGCAGGCGTTTAATATGTGCTAAATGGATGACTGGGGTCTTGAGAAGACAGAGTGATCCACAGCTCAGAGAAAATGGTGGGGTGCAAGGACAAGAGGAGAAGAGAGGAAGAAAATATGGTTGAACAAGTCCTGTCAGACTTGAAACGGCAGGAAGGTGGGTGGTTGAAGCTTGGGATCCAGTGACAAGGAACCCTTTCAAAACCATATTGCCAGAGGTTGCAGCCACTGTGGTGTGTGTGTCAGTCTTTAGTAATTCAAATGTACTAAAGCTAAAAATCATTTTGTTACTATCACATTAACATTTTACATTTTTCAAAACTAAATCATCAGATAAGATGAAGTAGAATAACCATGAATTGCTCTCTCTGAACTGACAGGAAAAAGAGCTTTTGCATCTTATCTCAGCTGTCTCCATAGCTTTTAGTGTACATAAATAATTATTTTTGATAAGTTAATGTAATTTTACAATCATATCAGAAAACATACACCGCAATGCAAAAGGACCGTATTGACCTTTTAAAAAAATTCCGAACAAAATCTTTAGTAAACACATGTATCACACTTAGTTAAATTAAATAAGTGGGCAGTGACATCAGCAAGTCTGAACACTATTGTGACTAATGGGACAGAAGCCAGTGAAGAAAAAGTAGAGCTGGAATACGCAGTGCAGTTTAAGATAAATGCTTTGGCAATTTTATTTGATGCTCATTGCCTCCTTTCGCTGTGTAAAAATTTTTAAATGTAAATAATTAAGGAAGTATGAAGAGCCACCACTACTGTTGAATATATGTTATGTAAATTGCCACTGAATAATTGCATCTTTCCTACCTAACAGCAAATACTGCTGCTATGAGATGAAGCAACATACTGCCATTCTAAAAAATTAAGCCATACAGTCCCATCTGTTTCCAGGTTCCAAGACAGCACACCTACCGGTTAATAAAGAACCTATTAACCAGAGGACGCAAACATGCCTCTTATTTAACTTTTTCAAAATCAACAAGGTGTTGTTGATATAATTTGACAGGGTGTCTGATTTATGAAGGGAGTGAGATACACACCTCTTTATCTGATGATTTAAAACAACATGTGAAGTATATAAACTGTCACTAAAATGGCACAGCTCTGGGATTTGCCAGGTGCTAATTGCTCTATGCAAAGCCTCAGAGAAAGGTACAATTGCCCTGGGCAGTCATCCCAGGTTTAATTCTGTTCCGGGAGCTTTATTCCCTGGACAGAGGTAACAGTCTGGAGAGAGCTTTGCGTCCACTTGGTCTTCAACTTAGCGACTGAAAGACCACAGGCAACTCACTGTCTCATTTGCAAAACCCACTCTAGGAGGCAATACTGCTGTTCATCCCTCAAATTCAGCCCACGTGACTTCCCTGAAAGAATTCTCTTCTCAGTTGCTTGTACACATTAGTATTTTCACTTGGGATTGTAATCTATTTGTTCATCTGTCTCTATTAAAGAAGTCTTTTAAGGACAGCGGCTATCTTGCTCTCTGTAGTTCCAATCCCTTGCATAAAATCTGCATTGAATACATACTTTATTATTACTTGTGTTAAACCACTGTGTCACCTAGTGCTGGTGCCTGGGAAATAGAAGCTGCTTAATAAATATTAATTACCGGAAATTTTGTTTATTGAAAATTCCATTTGTTTTCCTCTTTGTATCACATCCTGCTGTTAGAACTCAACTCAGGCTCTTACTACCCTAGACTAGTAGTTCTCAAGGAGGAGGTGGGGGAATTTTGCCAACACAGGACATCTGGAAATATCTGGAGGCCTTTTTGGTTGTCATGACCAGACAGGAGGGAGCAGGTGCCACAGGCATCTAGTAGAGGCCAAGAGCGATCTAAACATCCTATAAGCAGAGGACAGCACCCCATAAACAAAGAATTATCCAAGCCCAAAAGGCAGTAGAGAGAAGGTCGAGAAATGCTGACCTAGACTTTCATTTCTTGACATTGACTCCTGATCATTCTACTCTTTTCCTACTCCTTTCTCTCCTCAATTCCTCCAAAAATATCCTTTTTTTTCCTAATTGAAGTATAACTGACATATAACATTATATTAGTTTTGGAGGTGCAACATAATGATTTTGTATTTGTCCATATTGCAAAATAATCAACACAGTAGTGTAGTTGCCACATAGTCACATAATTTTTTTCATGCGATGAAAACTTCAACTCTCTTGGCAACTTGCAAATATGTAGTAAAATACAGTATGATCATGTGTCACCATGCGATACATCACATCCCATGACATTTATTTTATAACTTACACCTTTTGGCCTCCTTCACCTATTTTGTCCCTCGTCCCACTTCTGGCAACCATCAGTCTGTTCTCTGTATCTATGAGCTTGCCTTTTTGTTTTGGGTTTTTTTTTTCCTTTGATTCCTCATATAAGTGAGACTAAAACTATTGTCCCTATCCTGTTCAAAAGGTCTTACATATTTTAAAAATCTTTATTTTTCAATAAATAAAGTTGTTGCTGGATTTTCAATAACTTGGTTTAAAATAATTGTCAACATATAATTACATCAAAAGCAGAACCAGAACCAAGTTTTTGAAATTCTTATTTCTAATGCACCTGCTTGACAGCTCTCTCGCCTCAGATGAAAGCTTTTGAGAACACTGAGGGGGAAAAAATAGACTCTAGAGGGTGGCAGCTAGTTTTTCTTCAGTGATCCAAATTTCTAGAGCTACAAAGACCAAATGGCCCTTCAAATTTCATTTGCAGGACAAATGCTGTGTCACTGAATGTCAATCACACCTCAGACTGTTTGTTATCCCGCACACTTGCTAGATACTAATTACGGCTCATTTAAAATTAAGATCTAAGACTAGTGGGCTTTAGAAACAAAGAATTTTAAAAATATCTGATTTCTGTTACTTCTATGACTGTATGTTATGAAACTCCACAGAATTTTAAATATGAAAAGTATATACACAAATAGGGAAAAGTTACACATATGTAGTTCTTTAGACTCTTTCCATTAAAAACCACGTTCCATGAAAATCATATGTCTGATTAGGAATTCATATCCAGAATATATAAAGAATGCAACAATAAAAAACCAACCAACTCAATTCAAAGTGGGAAAAGCACTCAAAAAGACCTTTCTCCAAAGAAAATATAGAAGTGGCCAATAAGGCGCTGTTAATGAGCAGCATGATAAGATGTTCAACATCATTTGTCATTAAGGAAATTCAAATCTAAAAAACAATGAGATAGCACTTCATACCCTTTAGGATAGACATTACTAACAAAACAGAAACTAACAGGCATTGGCAAGAATGTGGAAAAAGTAGAAACTGTGCACTGTTGACGGGAATGGAAAATGGCTCGGCTGCTACAGAAAACAGTTTGGCAGCTTCTCAAAAATTAAATGTAGAATTACCATATGACTCAGTAATTGTAATCCAGGTACATACACAAAGGAACTGAAAACAGGTACTCAGACACTAATTGGTACTCAAACTATTGCTCACAGCAGCATTATTAACAGTATTCAAAAGGTGGAAAGAACCTAAGTGTCCATCAACAGACGAATGGATAAACAAACTGTGGTATATATGTGAGTGTGTGTATGACGGTATTATTCGACCTTTAAAAGGAAGGGAATTCTGACATACACGACAACATGAATGAAACTTAGATGTTATGCTAATGAAATGAGCCAGGCACAAAAAGTAAATTTTGTGATTCTACTTCCACGAGGTAAATAAAATAGGCAAGCTCACAGAAGTTACAAGGACTGAGAAGAAGGGGAAAGGGGAGTTTCTGTTTAATGGGAAGAGTGCTGAACAAATTCCAATTTGGAAGGATGGCAAAGTCCTGGAGATGGAGAGTGGTGGTGACGGCACAATGTGGACGTACTTAATGCCACTGAATTGCATACCTAGAAATGGTTAGAGTGGTAAATTTTATGTATATTTTATCACAAGAAAAATCTTATTCAAAATGTTATGATAATTTGCTTCATCGATACCTTCAAGGGATTTTACAAACAAAGTCCAAAATTAGAAGATTTCTTAAAACTCTAATTTTGAGATGAAAAATAATGTGCCATTGGTATGTAGAAGCCCTTGAAAGAAACTAGAGTTCCTGGTAACATAAAATGCTGGAAAATATTCATACACAGCCCAGGCCCAACTATGGAGGATCCTCACCTTTCAACAGCCACACTCACTGCAGGACAGCTGTAGTTTTGTGCAGTCCTGGCATTCTGCCTGCCTTTCAGATCCTTGCTTCCACTTAATGCTGAATCATATAAACATATCAATTTTCTCTGACAGTGGCAGTTGGGCCAGGGGAGAGGGAAGTACTGTTTTAAAAATAACATTTTCTTCTATGCTAAGAATAAGAGGAAAATATCGAACTATCTCTAGAGAGAATTATTTTTTAAAACAAGATCTACCTTCTCAAAACCAACCAAGGGCAAGTTTACATACCATTAATTGATATTGTATGTGTGTGTGCTAAGTCACTTCCATCGTGTCTGACTCTGCGACCCTATGGATTGCAGTCCATCAGACTCCTCTGTCCATGAGATTCTCCAAGCAAGAAAGCTGGAGTGGGTTCCTATGCTGTCTTCCAAGGGATCTTCCTGATCCAGGGATCAAACCCATGTCTCCTATGTCTCCTGCATTGGCAGGTGGGTTCTTTATAGCTAGAGACACCTGAGAATCCCCTAATTGGCATTACTGAGCTTTATTTTCTTGGAATCAGTTATTCTCGCAGTGAAAACTATAAAACTTCTTCACTCATAATACTACAAGCATTCACAGATTCAACAACTGTGAGCATTTTGAAAGAAAGCAGAAATATTAATTCCTTTTCATGCACTATCATGTCTGATATTTAAAGTTGTATTAAAACCTACTAATATTTCAGAATCTCTATGACTTCAAATCTATTGTGAGGTTCACATGATTTGAAATTCATTCTTCCATAAATTGATTTTATAATCCTTCCTGGAATAGAACTGTAATAGAATCTACTGCATGGGAAGATTATTGGGTTAAACAAATTTATCTTATACTACACACTGGACATGAAACAACAGACTGGTTCCAAATAGGAAAAGGAGTATGTCAAGGCTGTATATTGTCACCCTGCTTATTTAATTTCTATGCAGAGTACATCATGAGAAATGCTGGAATGGAAGAAACACAAGCTGGAATCAAGATCGCCAGGAGAAATATCAATCACCTCAGATATGCAGATGACACCACCCTTATGGCAGAAAGTGAAGAGGAGCTAAAAAGCTTCTTGATGAAAGTGAAAGAGGAGAGTGAAAAAGTTGGCTTAAAGCTTCAACATTCAGAAATCAAAGATCATGGCATCCGGTCCCATCACTTCATGGGAAATAGATGGGGAAACAGTGGAAACAGTGTCAGACTTTATTTTGGGGNTGGATCGTGAGGGGCCGTGGATCGTGAGGGACCATGGATAGTGAGGAGCCATGGCTCGTGAGGGACCGTGGATCATGAGGTCCATCAGTGTTGCATCATGTGTCAGTGCTTCCACCCTTTTCATGGCGGCCTGCTGCTCTGTTACTTGGATATAGCAGTCAGTAGTATTTACCACTTTTTTTATTCACCAAGATGACCAGTCCAGTTGGTAAAACCAGGGGTTTAGCTTCAGCCACACATGCACAGAATGGCAAACGATCTGTTTGCCTTTCCTCCACAAGTTCACCTGGGTTTGTAGTTTTTGTTGTCCTTGCCTGGCCTTTCTTTGAGTAGATTCATTATGTAGTGGGGGCAGGGAGAAAGTGGAAAGCGAAAGTTCTCAATGAGAGAACTTGTCTACAGTTGAGGGAATAGGGTAGTGACTTTGCCCTTCATCCAGCTTCGCCAGTGTCCTGTTGCTGACATCACACCCCACCACTCTCCATGTGCTCCTGGTCATGTTCTCTGTCCTTAATGTCCTCTCAGGGTTTTTTCATATCAGAGTGTTTAAAAGTGGAAGTTAAACGTTAGATTTTATATATATATATAACATATATATATATATAACATATATATATATATAACATATATAGATAACATATAGATAGATATAATCTTTTAAAATAAGATAAATTGCTTTGCTTAGCAGATGAAAACCTCAGTTAATATTTTATTGAGGAGAATCAGTTTGTGAAGTAAAAAAATAATCTATTTGTCAGCTGATTTTTGGATTTTGTGAACTTAACATTTTAATAAATGAAAA
>SJYV01022774.1:1156454-1185540 GCA_006410875.1 Neotragus pygmaeus
ATATATATATAACATATATATAACATATATATATATAACATATATATATATAAAACATATATATATATATATATTTAAGTGGAAGTTAAATGTTAGATTCTGATAGAGTGCTTTAAAAGTACTAAACAGACTGACTAGCACAGTGAGGCAAGGCAAAACAAAAGAATCAGAAAGGAAGAAATAAAACTGTGAGATGACATGATGGTTTATGTCAGAAATCCGAAGGAATCTGCAAAAGACAAAAAGTTTCCTAAAATGAGTAAGTCAGTTTAGCAGAAGTCCAGCATACAAGATTAATATTCAAAAGTCAGTCACATTTCCAGTGAACTTCTCGAAACCAAAAGTTAAGATACAATATTTTCAGTTGCTGAAAAAGGAGTATTTAGGCATAACCCTAATGAAATATGTCAGGAGTTGTATGCTGCAAACTATAAAACACTGATTAAAGGAATCTAAATAAACGCGTGCCACATTCATGGATTGGAAGACTCAACATTTTAAAGATGCTACTTCTTCCCAGAAGAGTAGATTGGCTTGACACAATGCCCATTAAAGTTCCAGCAAAAAAATGTGTAGATATGTCTAGGCCTCAGAGAAGGCAATGGCACCCCACTCCAGTACTCTTGCCTGGAAAATCCCATGGACGGAGGAGCCTGGTAGGCTGCAGTCTATGAGGTCACCAAGAGTCGGACACGAGTGAGCGACTTCACTTTCACTTTTCACTTTCATGCATTGGAGAAGGAAATGGCAACCCACTCCAGTGTTCTTGCCTGGAGAATCCCAGGGACGGTAGAGCCTGGTGGGCTGCCATCTCTGGGGTCGCACAGAGTCAGACACGACTGAAGCGACTTAGCAGCAGCAGCAGCAGCAGCAGCAGTCTAGGCCTATTCCCAACTTTATTTGGAAATGCAGAGGAACCAGAATAGATAAAACCACTTTGAAAAGGGATAGAGTGGGAGGAATGGTACCCAACCCAATTTCAGAACTTATTAAATGGCTACAAGAAACTACAAGAAACTGGAGGCATGAATAGGCAGTGGAGAGAACCTAGGAAGGGCTGTGGGATTATGGCCACGTGACTCCTGACCAAGTGCAAATAAAACCATTCAGTGGAGGAAGGATGATCTCAGCTCACTGCCCATGGATGGGCAAAAAATTAATCTCAACCTCAATCTCATACCTCACAAAATATTTTAGGTTTAAATATAACACATAAAACTATAAAGTTTTTAGTAGAAAACCATTGGGACCTACTAAGAAAAGAGTTATTAGACAGACACCAAAAGTGTGATCCATAAAAGGAAAAAAATCAGTAAGTTGGACTTTATCAAAATGAAAATCTTTTGCTCTGCAAAAGATTGTGTTAAGAGAACAAAAAGATAAGCTACAGACCATGGGAAAATATTTGTAAATCTTATATCTTAGACTATATAATGAAATCTCAGGACTCAGCAGTAAACATTCACACACTCAGTCCAATTAGAAAATGGGCAAAGGACATAAAGAGACATTTCCAGAGAGGACATCATGTGGCAGATAAACGCCCAGAAAGATGTTTAACATCCCTGTCCTTAGGTAGAAGCACAGCATGAATGAGGTGAATATTACCACGCTCCTGTCAGGACAACTGAAATGAGAAGCAGTGACAACCTTGGATGCTAGTGAGGCTGTGCAGAAACTGTCTCTGGTATGTTGCTGCTGGGCTGTAGGGTGGTGTGGTCCCCTGCAGGAACTCAGGAGCAGAGTTGGCAGCCCCTTTAAAACCTGCACATACTTACCCAAGCAGTTGCACCGCTGGGCATTTATCTGGAGAAAAGAACATCAGCATTCCCATAAAATTCTGTGCCCAGTGTTTTTAATAGCCCCAAGCTGGAAAGAACCCCCATGTCCCTCGGAGGTGAATGGTAAACAAGCTGTGTCACATCCACACCATGGACAGCGCTCAGCAGTAAAAGCAGCGAGCTGCTGGTGCCACTGCAGCCTGGGTGGATCTCGAAGACACTGTGCTGAGTGACAGAAGCGAGCCGAACACACCAGGCACCACATGCCTCTGTTTATGCAGGGTTCTCTGAGGTTGTGTCAGTGCACATGAGACTGTGTGAATGCTGGTTACTCCCTCACCGAGTCTCCAAGCCTCAGCTGGGCTGGCACTTTGGTGCCCATCCCTCAGGGAGCTGTGTGGAAGGAGAAGGGGCAGAAGTGGGCAGACAGGCGCATCGGGCCCACCAGACCCCAGCTTCCAGGGGGCCTCCGGCGTCCAGTGGCCTCCTCTCAACCTCAGCTGGCCCTGGTCAGTCACCCAGCTCTGTCCAATCACCTACACAAACAGCCGCTGCAAGGAGAAGGGGAGAGTGACTTTTCACCAGCATGTCCCCATTTACTTGCCGCTTTTGTTCTTCATTTGGACCCAGTCTTGGTGTTGGCTGCAGACCCCGCCCTGTATGCCGCGTTTCTGCTGTGATCCATGCGAGGGGCCAGAAGACAGCAGGGAAGCTTTGAGTCTCATTCTCTGTGATCCCAAGGCCCTCATTCTCAACTCTGAGTTTAACTGCTGGATCTTAAGCGCTTAAAATAGTACATGCTATTAAATGTTGAGAACAATAAGAATGTGTAATATTAATTGTTAAGGCCACAAGCTTTTAATAATGTAAACAACATCATTATTAACACTGTTGAAAATTAGGGCAAAATCAAAGAAGCCTTTGAGATATATAGTTGTTTTTTTTTTCCAACTAAAACGGCATTATAAAAACTGGTAAAATGCACATAATATAAAAGTTTCCATCTTAGCAGTTTTTAGGTAGCAGGAAGTACCTTCACAGTGCTCTGCACCCATCATACTAGCATGTCCCAGAACCCATCACCCTTGTGAAGTGAAGCTCTATCCCCTGAACCGGGGCTTCCCAGCCCCTGACCGCTACCCTCTGCCTTCTGTCTATGAATTGGTCTGGTTGGCGATCTCATATAAATGGAATCACTCACTATTTGTCTTATTGTTTCTGACTATATTCTTTATTTTAGATAATATTGGTAATTTTTCTTGTTCTGTGAGTAACATGTATCTGATTTTGAAAAATACAGGAAACACTTAAGCCAAAGGAAGAAAATAAATGTCACCTTTAAGTTCTACTCAGATAACCACTAAAAACATTTTTTTACTCTTTCAGAGAGAGATGTTATAATTTGTTGTCTGCTTTTCACTTAGCAAGGTATCATGAATGTCTTTCCATGTCCATGGTTTCTGTGTAAATGTTTCAAAAGCTGTATCATATTTCATTGTGCAGATGCATCATAATTTTGTGTATTTTTTTATTGAAGTATAGTTGATTTACATGGTTTCAAGGTGAATAGCAAAGTGATTCAGTTATACATACATGAATATATATATATTCTTTTTCAGTTTCTTTTCCATTATCCATCATTATAATTTATTGTGTGTATTTTCATATCATATACAATAGGTTCTTACTGTTTATCTGTTTTATATATAGTGCTATGTATCTGTTAATCCCAAAGCCCTAATATATCCTAGCCCCACTGCCTTTCCAGTCTGGTGACCATCAGTTTGTTGCTTACATCTGTGAGTCTATTTCTGTTCTATAAATAAGTTCATTTGTATCATTTTCTTAAGATTCCACATATAAGTGATATCATATGATATTTATCTTTCTGTTTCTGACTTCCTTCACTTAGTGTAATTTCTGGATCCATACACGTTGCTGCAAATGGCATTATTTCATTCTTTTTTGTGGCTGAGTGATATTCCATTGTCAGAGAAGGCAATGGCACCCCACTCCAGTACTCTTGCCTGGAAAATCCCATGGACGGAGGAGCCTGGTAGGCTGTAGTCCATAGGGTCGCTAAGAGTTAGACACGACTGAGCAACTTCCCTTTCACTTTTCACTTTCCTGCGTTGGAGAAGGAAATGGCAACCCACTCCAGTGTTCTTGCCTGGAGAATCCCAGGGACGGGGGATCCTGGCAGGCTGCCGTCTGTGGGGTCGCACAGGGTCGGACACGACTGAAGCGACTCAGCAGCAGCAGCAGCAGTGTTGCACTGTGTATATGCACCACGTCTTTATCCACTCTTCTGTCGGTGGACATTTAGGTTGCCTCCATGTCCTGGCTATTGTGAATAGTGCTGCTATGAGAGATGGGGTGCATGTGTCTTTTTGAATTAGATTTTTTTCCAGACATGTCAAATGCATGATAATTTAGTGAACAGTCTCTTTCCTGTGCTTACACATTCCAGGTTGCAAGGTCTGTCTGTCTGTCTGTGCGCCCCTGACTTCATTGCATATTCTAAATGTTGGCTTCTTGGTGTTCAGCCTGCATCTGACCGGCTCACTGATCAGCATCTCTTCTTTCTTCAGGATGGCTGAGCTTTTTAGTTTGATTGACACCATGTGGCCTCCACGGGCAGCTCTGAAAGCAACAGGCTCTGGCACAGCGTTCGAGGTAAGCCCGGCATTGAGGCACCGCCCCGCCATGACAGTGCACATCCTGAGAAACCCTGTGAGGTTAGCCCGGCATTGAGACACCCCCCCACACACAGTGCACCCCCTGAGCAGCCTGGATCCAGTGAGTGTGAGCCAGGACAGAGGTCACACAGCTGCCTCACTTGTAGGCCGGAGTCTGGCTACCTAGTCCACCGTGTCACATGAGTGCTTCCGGAGGTTCCTTTATGGTGACCTCTCTCCACCCCCCATTGTCATGGGCCGCTGCACACTGAGGGTCTCAGCCTCACACCCAACAAAAAGCAGGTGGTTTCCCTGCCTCCTTCCAGTCAGTAGTAGAACCACCACTGAGTACCAGTTAGAGCAGAGACTCAGTGCACAGAATTTGTACGCATCAGTCCAACCACTAGCTCAGCTCAGCTCAGAGTCTCCCTCTCCTTCCTCACATCGTGTTTGGTAGCTAGTTGCCAACAGGTAGCAAAATTGAGGAAGAGTATCTGTCCTTCCTGCTCTGAACCCTGTCCAGCAGGCTGGCAGCTACTGCTTTAGGCCTTGGCCCCCCAGGCTGAGAGCTGGCCCCTTGCTTGTGTGGTTCTGACTTCTAGCACAGGCGGACACAGTAGCTCTGTCTGGAGCTGGAGCAGCAGCCCAGTCAGAGATGCCATTTCTAGTGCCTCACAGGGAAGAACTTTGTGAATGGAGTCTTCAGTGCATCTGGAAATTGAATTTCTAGAATGATATCTTGAATTGGTGATAAATTCAGGAGCACAGAAACTCTCATGCTGGGTCCAGAGAGAAACGACCCCATCTGTAAAGACCCTTGCAGAGAGTCAGTCTGCATCTATGAGCAGAGACGGCTCTGTTGAAGAGTCAGTTTATGTTAATAGTGCATTTGAGTCTTTTAGCAGCGCATTCATGTTCTATTTTTGTCTTCCTCTTAAACAGGAGAAAACTCATCTGCCTCCTCCTAGCTTCTGTTACATCCTCAGCGCTCATCCAGACGTGGGGCAGATTGATGTAATTGAAGATGACCCCGTTGCAGAACTTTACCAGCCACCGACTCCCTGCTTCTTAAAAGAAATTCTGCAGGTGGTGCCTTTGTGTGTGCTGGGCCTCTGTCGCTTTGCTGTGTGTGGGGGCTTGGGAAGACTTACACACTGTTTTCAATATGTTCCAGGCGGACGGCCTCTGTACCCATTGCAGCTTCCGTGCCAGAGTGATTTACCGGAGACCACAGGTGATCCATCTCTCTTTCTCTTCACATGTCGTACAGCTTGCTAAAGGATAATCTCCCTCAGAAATGGGTGGAGTACCCAAACAGAAAAGCATTGCTGAATGCCAGTTATGCGAGATCCGCACGGGCACAGCGCTAAGTGCACTGCTTGTGCGGTTGGGGCTGCAGCCTCTCATGAAGTCCTGAGTGTGAAGCCAGCAGAGTATGCTCTCAGGACATGAGCAGCAGCCTCGTGGCTGTCACTCGCTGGCTCCTGCCCACAGCCCTGCAGCTGGACCAGAGGTGGAGGGGGAAGGAGTGTTCAGATGCACTGCCACCTTTAGCTGGTCTGTGGAAATCCTTCCTGAGAAACTGACCGTTTGCTAAGATGAACTCCTCCGTCCAGTGCAAGGCCATGTGTGGGACCTTGGGGTCCTGTCCCTTCTGTCTCCTTCAGATGGAACGTTTCTTTATCTTTCTTATCTTTTATGACCTTGTCATTTTTGAAGAAGAGGTTGATTACTTAACAGAATGCCCCTCCATTTAGATTTACCAGATCACAAAGAGGTTTGTGATCTATGCCACATAAAAATACTGTGTTCATACCAGGGGCACACAGTTGAGCTGTGATATGATACCAATTGATTAAGATACTGTTTTCCAGGCTTCTCTCCTCTAAAGTTAACTAATAAATATTCCATACTTATTGCTTAATAACTGTAACAAATGTTTTTAGGAAGATAGCTTAAGACTATTTTATTATCCTGTTTCTTATCAAACTTCTTTCATTGTAATAGCTATATGAATCTTGCTTGAATTATTTCTCTGATAGTGGCCAGCTGATAATTTTCTAATTCCAGCATTTTTCTACATTTATTAGTTGACATTGGCTATACTTAGGAACTTTTATTTCCATGATTTACTTGTGCATTCTGTCATTTATCTCAGCTTGAGTCATTTATCTCACCAGTAGATTGAAGTTTTGTTCATTGGGTTGTTATCTGTAACTGTTACTTATTCCAATGCTTACGTCTCCCCAGATTCAAGCCAGCTCCCGTGTACTTTGGACATGTCCCCTCACTCCTCAAGGGCTCCCTTACTTTCTGCAATAATAAGATCCTTCAGACTCATCTTGTGTTTCCTCTGCTCTGAAGTCAGTTGTCTGCTAAGGAGCCCTGGTTGATTTTAGTGAAGAATGGCATTTAGAAGCCAAGATCTGGGTTCATTGCTGCTGGGCCATCTCAGCAGATGGAACAAGGAAGTACGTGTGTGAACTCATGCACATGTACCTACTGCTCCACATCTCTTCTTCCTTTATATCTGTCTCTTCCTAAAACTCATCATCTTATACCAGTACTTCAACTCTAGGCCATAACCATGGAACTGACTCTAGGTTTCCTCACTTCCATATTAATAACTCGTCATCCAGCTCTGAGAAACCTGGCTCTCGCTTTCTTCAGTATAAACTTCTCTAATTTCTTATATGTAATCAACCTCCCAACCATGTGAACTACCTCCTCCACTCAGCTCACAGCTCCTGACCTTGCCAGTCACCATCTTTGCCCAGTCATGTCCACCAGCCATGTGGGATCGTCAGCCTGACCACACCATCCATGCCAGCAACACCCTGACCCTCATGCCAACCAGCTTCTCATAGCCTGGCCCTGCTGACCCCAGGGGTGTCTCCAGTCAGATCCTTGTCCCCATGTGCATCTACTGAGTCCTAATGGCAGAAGACTGTGATGTAGTTGTGTCCTAGCCGCCTCCTGAAGGCCCTGTGTCCATGACTGTTGCACTGGAGTGGAGGATTCACCATGTGCATCTGTGGGGCCAGGGGTGTGAGCATTTCGTTCATAACACTTCCTCATCCCTGGGACACTTACATCTCGCAGGAGAGAAGAGTGTGTGTGCTTCGTGGAAGCCAGTGTGATGACTCACATCCTCACCCTGTGGACGTGGGATTGGGAGGAAGTGTGTGGCTTCTTCCTCTTTGGTCAGAGGATTTGGAGAGAGGAGCCAGGGAGGGGCAGGCCTCCCCCCAGCCATGGAGCCCTTAGAATAGCAACAGGGCTGGAGCTTACTGGGCTTGGCCATGTCTGGGGTGCTGATGACCACATATGCAAAGGCCGTTGCATCTGTGGAAATACTTGAAATGATATCAGAAATATTAGTGTTAATAATCATCTAAGATTATTGCCTTTAAAAATAATTTTGGACTTAAGAGCTACCAGGTTAATAGCCTTGTCCGTGACTTTGAATTCTAGGCAGACAGTTTGTTTCTGGAGCCAAGGGAGATGTGGCTGGTAGTGACTGACATTACTCTGCAGACACTGGATGAGGACTCAGGCCTCCCCAGAACCGTTCCTGTGCGTGTGGCCACCTCATGCCTGCTGGACCAGGAGGTCTGGGATGCTCTCTGCAAGACCACGTCCCAGAGCTTCCTCTTCCGGGACGCACTCCGAGACCAGGGTATGCCTTCCTCTTACTGAAAGCGCTGGTCTGTCCCCCAGCCCAGAGTTCCCTGCAGACCAGGCCCCTGTGACAGCTGCCTAGACAGAATAGAGCCCCGCCTGTGGTGCTGGCATGCAGGGGTGATGCTGGGGTTACTGGGGAGGGTCTGTTGGGGTCACGCTTTATGGGTACAGAAGTAACAAAGCTGCTGCCTAGAGCACTGCTTTGTAAAACAAACAGAGAGCCCAAGCATTTATGTCCATCCTTCTATGTCCACCCTCTGCAGCACCAAGTCTCCATCTAGAAAAAGGTGGTGTTTGCATGTGAACTACATACATGTTCTTACCATGTCAACCCTGTAAAACATGGACCTCGTGCCTTGTCAGGCTGTGTAAATACTGGTTGATGTGCAGCAAATCCACATTTTACTTTCTGGAACTTTCCCTAAGTGTTTTCTACCCATGGTTGTCTGCATCCGAGCTGGCTGGAGTCTGCAGATATGGAGCCTGTAGGTACGGAGACCTGACTGTGTGCTTGTACCCGTCAGCACTCTTTCCAGGAACCACAGTAGGACCCTGCCTGGACAGTGTATTTTCAGTGTTGAAGCTGCGTGACATGAAGTTGGTCTTTCTGCATCAAATATGAATGCGTGTTTGTGTGTGTTTACAGCTCTGGCTCCCTTTCTGCACAGGCTGTGTCCCTGGACACACAGGGGCCCCATGCCAGTGGCCCTGGCCACCCCTTCTGCACCTAACTGCCAGGAGACTGGCAAAGGATGCGTCTCTCCTGGCAGGAGAACTTGCTAGTTTCAAGCCTGGAACTGCAGTAATCCAAAGCATCTCTGTTGGCAGGTCAGATTGTCTGTGTTGGCAGAACTGTCCTCCTGCCTCTGAAGCCCCGTGAGGGTGTGACCGTGGGTGCCTGGGAGCTGACGGGCCCCCTGCGTCTGGATGACCTGGGCCCTGGCACTCGGGTCAACTCCATTTGCAGCATGCAAGGTTTGTATCGATCTTGATGGAAGAGAGGTTTGTATTTTCTTAACTATCCCACTCACTTTGCGCTCGTTAGTGAGTGAGTGTTGAGTACCTGACATAGGGTACACGAGGAATAAAATGAAAAGATGACGGCCTTTCAGACACAAGCAGAGCCAGGTTGGCAGCCTCTGGGGCTCCGAATGCCTGTCCCAGGCCCTCCCTGTGGGGCACAGACAGGAGCCCTGAGCCAAGGGGGAGGGGAAGGTGAGCCCGTCAGATGAGGTGGGGGTCGGGGGGCGAGCAGGACTTGCCNAGGGATTGAACCCAGGTCTCCCGCATTGCAGGTGGATTCTTTACCAGCTGAGCCACAAGGGAAGCCCAATGCTTCATGAGAGAAGTCCAAAAGAACTCACAGATCTAATTATGATGACTAATAAATCCATCTGAATACAGGCAATTTAATCACTTTAGCCTGGTGACACCATGCTGTCTTTAACACCATTAGGACAAAACTTCCACAATGGCCCTCAGGATTCTATTGTAGTGCTAGAGGGACCTTATTGCTGGTCTTTTTCCTTGCAGTTCTCTAAATTACTCTTGTGGCAATTTTGACTATTTGTTTCTGTTAGTGCTGAAAAAAAATCATGCACGTCTGTGTTTATTTCTCATGCATGAAATACTCAGATTTATAAGAAACCGGCTGGTTTTCTTCTCAGAGTTCAAGGCATGAACCATCCTTAAAGATATTTCTGTTGCTACACTGGAGTATGTTAAATAGAGCTGCCCTTAGGAGAAGCAGTAGTATCAGAAACCAATATCTTTAATTCAAGAAGAACGGAATCTTATATTGAAACCATCATTTGTTTTATAAAGATATGGTGTCTGAATATGTGTGTTTTGGCTCTCTGGAATGTCAGTCACGTAGACCTCTTATTCTATCTCAATACTACCCCAATTCCACCTCAATAGTAGCTGTTGCTTCAGAAAATGACTGTCGTCTTGCAGTACAACAGGATAAATTTTGTTTAGGAAACAAAGCTTTTTTGAAGATAAGCTATAACAGACTTATCCTTTATATTATACTCCAGCTAAAAATACATCCAGCAGGTTTTGTGTTATATGATACAAGACAGATGAAAAACATAATTTTACTGTATATTGATTACAAAACACATACTCTCCCACGCTCTCTGATTGTTCACACAATTTAGTAGAAACCTACTTTCTATTTCACTAGTCGTTGAATGGAACACATCTTGAATTTGTCGTCTCTTCTTTCTCTACACTAAGTCCCTTATGTTGAAGGTAATCAATCAATTGGTTTACAATATAATACCTGATAAATTACAGCTACACATCACTTCATGATGGGAATAATAAACCTAGAATGGAGAAATAGTAGATATTTTTTAAATGAACAGAATATAAAGAAGGTTTCATTGGCAATTTTTGGCAAATATATCATCAAAGACTAGAATATACAGCCAAGATGAAATGGTTCATTTCTGGAGGAAAACATATTTCATCACAGCCATTAACCACCAGGTAAGAGACATGTCAAAAAAGAAAATTCCTGTGACACATTACTTTTGCAGAACCAACTGCACAAACTGCAGGAGCAAACTGCACAAAACAAGCTTTGTGTTGACAGACAAAAAGAAACCACCAGTGTGATATGCTGCAAGCTATTGAGACAGCCAAGTCAAAGAACTGACCAACCCAGAAGCTTCGCCCTCTTACAATTAAAGCCACAAGAGCAAACATTCACGTTTTAGGGAGCTGTAATTCCCTGGCATTTGTTATACAACTTAATCATTGTTTCCAAACTGTATTAGATCTCTTGCTGTCGTTTAGTCACTATGTCATGTCTGACTCTTTGCCACCCTATGGACTGTAGTCTGCCAGGCTCCTCCATCCATGGAATTTCCCAAGCAAGAGTCCTGGAGTGGGTTGCCATTTCCTTCTCCAGGGGATCTTCCCAACCCAGGGATCAAACTCTCATCTTCTGCTTGGCAGGCAGATTCTCTACCACTGAGTCACCTGGGAAGCCCATTAGATCTCTTATAAGAGTGAAATACAAATAATCTTTAAAATTTAAAATTAAAGTAGCACAACAATATTAGTGAGGTGACACTGAGCAGAAACCCCTAAGCACCAAACAACTGTAGACACAATTGAGAATTTCCAACCACTGCCAAACTGTGGCCAACACACACAAAAAAGAAATATATTGATTGAATGCCGATTACTATCCTTTTTTAAATTGAATTATATAGTACTTTGTCAGTTTCAGGTATACAACATGGTGGTTCAACATTTAAATACATGACAAAATGTCCACCATGAGTCCAGTAACCATCTGGCAGCGTACAATGTTATTATAGTAGTATTGACTATATTCCTTATCCTACATCTCATGTCCCTGTGACATTTATTTTATAACTGGAAAATTGTACCTCTTAATCTCATTCAACTGTTTCACCCAACCCTCCACTCCCCTCCCCTCTGACAACCCCAGTTTGTTCTCTGGATCTGTGAGTCTGTTTCCATTTTGTTTTGCCCACTTAAGCATTATTTACAATAGGCAACATATGGAATTAACCTAAGTATCCATCAGTGGATGAATGGATAAATAAAATATTATATATAATGTTATATATATATTTATATTAGAAGTAATGCATTATTATTATAACTATTTGGAGAGGCAGCATAACATAACGATTAACAACAAAAATTCTGGAGCCTGACTGCCTGGATTTAAATTCTGTTTCTTTCATTTACTATTTATATGAACCTTGGAAAGTTTCTTAATCTATCTGTGAGTTTGTTTCCTTAATGCAAATGAGATTAATAATGTTATTTTCCTTACAGGTTATGAGAATTAAAGACATTAATATTTGTAACGTGATTAGAAAAGTAAATAGCCATATACATGAGTATTACTTAAGTAATTATATTTTAATGTGAATAAGATATACTTGTTTGTAAACAATATGAAATGAAGTTTTAAAAACATTAACTATGAAACCCAATTTGGTATTCCTAAGTATGACTACTACCAACAACATGACATGTTCTACCCAATATAATTGTAAAGAATAAAAGCAAAATCCCCCACTGAGCTATCAAATAAGTTGTGAAAAATTACTTCAATGTTCCCAAACAATAATAAATAATATCTAGAAAAAGCTATCAAAGTGGATGAGAGTGCAGCAAAAATGTCAAAAGATGTCAAAGACCTCCAAAAATTCTCTCTTCCGTAAAAATGATGAGAAAATTGGCAAAAATGTCAAAAATAAATTTCCCAGAACTCTGCAAATTACCCAAATGTTCACAAGACAGTGAAAAGTATTTCTTCAAGAAGAACAGCTGAGTATCATAAAAAAAATTTGTGGCATTTTACTTGCCATCCTCTGCCCTCCATGTCAGATTTGGGCTGAAAATCAGCAGCTTGATGCACACCAGAGGAAAGCGGGGCTCTTTCAATGCCTCATTCCCAAAGAGTTGTCCTTATTTGCCTGGGATGGCGCTTCCCTGGAAAACTCACTTGAAAGTCTGTCTCCAGTATTTGATCTGACTCAAAGCCCATTCAGAGCAAAATAAATCCTTCCCCAGATTCTTTTCTTTTCAGAATGTTTTTCAGTAGCAATTACAGAAAATTGTTCAACTTTGTGGCTGCCTTAAGTGGTGGACAACAACTGGGGAAAATAATATGCTAACAAAAAAACTAAAAGACTTTCAGATTTTTACTAAAAAAAAAAAAAAAAAAAACCTAAAAGGATTTTAGCTTTTTGCTAATAAAAGCTGAAAGGATAATCTGGGGAAAGAGGTGCCCACAGGGAATTTGAAAAGCTCCAACATATTCCTGAGAAACTAGAAGGCCAAGTACATGTGTAGGGCTGTGCATATGTCCAGGGTTGAAGGTGTGCTCAGGAAACGCACAGGAAGCTCTCACTTCCAGCTGATCTCTAAGCAAGCAGGAGTGAAGAGTAAGGCAGACATATAAACTGCCTCGCTGAGTGGTGAAGGCTACCCCAACATGCACACAGACCACCTAGGCAAAAACTGGGAGGCTCATTCATTCCAGGAATTTAAGGCCATCTCTGATCAGCCATTTGCTGATAACACAGATAACTAGGTAGAAATTCAAGAAAAGGCACGTGACAAAAAAAATACAGAGTTTACAGAATNCACAGACCACCTAGGCAAAAACTGGGAGGCTCATTCATTCCAGGAATTTAAGGCCATCTCTGACCAGCCATTTGCTGATAACACAGATAACTAGGTAGAAATTCAAGAAAAGGCACGTGACAAAAAAAATACAGAGCTTACAGAATTCCTTCAGAAAAATCACTAAACAAACAACTATTACAACAAACAGTAAAAACAACAAATCCCAAGGAAGAGGGAGGGAATCTGATTTCCTGATTTGCCACATTCTATTATATAAATTGTTCAATTTTCAATAAAAAGAAAGTGAGACATGCTTAAACAAGATATTCATTTATTTCTCTTATATACAAAATTCTCAGCTGACACGACAACTTTGTTTGCTGAGGGTGACAGGGGCTGAGGCTCCTTCTATCTCATTCTCTGTGATGTTGGCATGACTCTAATACCATGACCCAAGCTGGTTCCTCCAGCCCCTCGCTATTTTATCTGTGTTCCTCCCAGTAAGACGGACAAAAAGCAGTAAGGGGTGAACATACTTCTTGTGTTAATGGCATGATCTGGAATTTACACATCGTCCTGCTTACAATCCATCATACAGAATTTAGATCCACAGTCACATGTAGATGCAAGAAGCCTGAGAAGTATAGCCCCCAGCTGGCCAGCTAGGTTCTCTTCCTATCTAAAAGGAAAGGCAGCTATTGGGGAAAACTAGCAGTCTCAGCCACACTATCATTCAAATATCCATTCAAGTTCCATGTCCCCCATATAGCTCAAAGACTATTCCACCTTCCTTACTTTTCTGAGTCACTTATCTACAGTTAACATGACAGCTTGAAAGTCAGTTATGCTCTGATTGTTTTGTATATGTCCAGTATGTCTGTTTCTCCATTTATATCCTAAGGTCTTTGAGAATAGTATCCATACCCTCAGATGCTTTTTATTCACTTCTCTGCCTCCATGGTAGCTGGAAATATACTGTGTACTACTATACTATTACTTGATGGTTAAGATAAAACCAGGGATTCCCTGGTGGCTCAGACGGTAAAGAGTCTGCCTATAATGCAAGAGACCCAGGTTCAATCCCTGGGTCAGGAAGATCTCCTGGAGAAGGAAATGGCAACCTACTCCAGTATTCTTCCCTGGAAAATACCATGGGTGGAGGAGCCTGGCCCACTACAGTCCATGGGTCACAAACAGTTGGGCANCCAGGTTCAATCCCTGGGTCAGGAAGATCTCCTGGAGAAGGAAATGGCAACCTACTCCAGTATTCTTCCCTGGAAAATACCATGGGTGGAGGAGCCTGGCCCACTACAGTCCATGGGTCACAAACAGTTGGGCATGCAAGGAGATCCAACCAGTCCATTCTGAAGGAGATCAACCCTGGGATTTCTCTGGAAGGAATGATGCTGAAGCTGAAACTCCAGTACTTTGGCCACCTCATGAGAAGAGTTGACTCACTGGAAAAGACTCTGATGCTGGGGGGGATTAGGGGCAGGAGGAGAAGGGGACAACCAAGGATGAGATGGCTGGATGGCATCATGGACTCGATTGACGTGAGTCTGAGTGAACTGCGGGAAACGGTGATGAACAAGGAGGCCTAGCGTGCTGCAATTCAAGGGGTCGCAAAGAGTCGGACACGACTGAGTGACTGAACTGAACTGAACTGAGTCACTTTCACTTTCACTATACTATTACTTGATGGGTAAACTAAAACAGGTAAACTACCTGAAAATCACAAAATTACATTAACATTTCAATAAAAATGTTCTGCAAAGGTACTGAAAATGTGATTGCTGAAACTCATGAGTAAATTGATAAGTTGTAGCTCCTCCAAAATACAGCTAAAAGCATATACAAGGATTTGAATAAGATTAGATAACCTATTACTTACATCATTGTAGCTATTAAAAAACCTAAGGTTAAAATTATAGTTGATTCATTTTATTCACAGTTGATTAATTATAAGACTTGATCAAAATTAAGCAGTCGATGTGAAACTTCAAAAGAAATTATTGATTCTTCTCATGAGCAACAGCCAATTAAAACAGTACAGTGTAAAGGCTGCTCTAGTTCTTAGTATTCTAATTTTGGATTTTTCTCTTCCTTTTTTTTTTTTAAACAAAGAACATTATATAAAGACTTCAAATTAGCTCATGGCTTTTCCTATTCAATATCAACCACTTACCGAGTGCCAATCATTTTTCTGAATCTCTTTAAAAAAAGAGTTTTGCCAGTGGCACCGCACATGAAAAGAGATGATGAGATAATCTTAGCAAAATCTTACTCCAGCATGCTGCCTTTTTTCCCCTGATGAAAACCCCACAGGACATTGTTATGTGGGGAAAGAACATGGTGATTCAAACACCGGAAACTGTTTCTTGTCACACAAACAAGATACAAGAGTCCCCAAAAGATGTGGATCTTGAACAAAAGAAGTTTAAGGAATTAAGATTGTCATAGGTCTTGAATTTCTCATATCTTACAGGCAGTTCTACTTTTGGGGGGAAATTTAAATTGGAGCTTATTAGATAAATAGCAGTATTCCAAGATGGATCTCCAAAGACATGGTAGCCTTGTTCTTAAAGTATCCCCTTTATTAAGAGAGTGTTCATTTTTGTTTAAGATAAAAGCGAAAGCAAAAGGCTATCAGAATCAGCTCATGTATTGAAGGCTTGTGAAGTCTATAGAACTCATTTTATTTTCCATTTCCAGAAACTTGAGTACTTTTTTTTCCTTAGTTGACCACAATCCAAATTATTACTGTATGTTTTTTAGTTGTTATGAAAATAGCATCCTTGTATTAAAAGAAAGTAATTTGCCCATTAATCTATTACCTAAATATAACTGTCTTCATATTCACATTCTCTCCCAGCTTTGATTCACATTTTTCCATAGCTGTAATTGAAGTATAAATATAATTTTAATTATATTCTATATTCTTCACTTAGAATTAAAATAGAATCTGTGACATTTTCATGTTAATATATAATCATCATAGTCATAATTTTAATGAATGCATATATTCCATTTAATTAGCACAATATACTTAATCATCACTCTTTTCCCAGGACACTTGTAAAATCTGTCACCTTTCTGAAGACTTGTGTTTTTTTGAAAGATGGTGTTTGCTAAGCACCTAATGGAGGCTCCACATTATAACAGAAGTGGTATGAAGTACACAAAAGGCTAACACATGGTCCCTGATTGCAATCAATTTATAATAACAGCAGACGAGACAAAAGCAGAGGATAAAACTCAGCTGAGACTTCATGGGGAAGCTCGATCCCTGGAGCTACNGGAGGCTCCACATTATAACAGAAGTGGTATGAAGTACACAAAAGGCTAACACATGGTCCCTGATTGCAATCAATTTATAATAACAGCAGACGAGACAAAAGCAGAGGATAAAACTCAGCTGAGACTTCATGGGGAAGCTCAATCCCTGGAGCTACTGAAGCAAGGCTTCTCTGGGTAGGCTGAAGTTGTGTGGAGCCTGGAAGTATGAAGAGCCATAGCATTTTCTAGGAGAAAATAGCTGATCAGGTTTACAGAGACGATTTTTCAACATATATCTAGATGTGTACATTCAATGAAACAAAATAACTAACCTCTACACAGCAACTATCACAACTTACACATTTTCATGTGGTTTACTGTTTTGAATCCTTACAACATCTGTTATGAGTTAGATAAGGTAACTGTTTATATTAGTCCCATTTTCTAAATATGAAAACTAATGTTTAATTTGCTAAGCATCAAACAGGCAGGTTTGGGTACATGCTCAATAAATGTTTGCTGGATGTGGAAGGTCAAAGCTAATCATGGAAAATTAAGTGATGGAACTAGAAAGTGGCATTGTGGTTCCTGGCAGCTGGCCTGTTGGGAGTAGGGTAGGTACCAGACAGGGCACTCTTCTGGGTCCTGCCAGCAACTGAAGGCATCAAGGCATGATGGAACCAGTGGGCAAATCCCATCAGAACCAGGCCAGCTCACTCCTACCCCACACCCACAAGGTTGTGTTTAACAGGCACAAAGAGACTTTATAGATCTAATTTTATGTGTGTTTGGGAATTTATTCAGAACCACCACCACAAAAAAAAAAAAAAAAAGAAGAATGTTACTGGCATTTAGATTATTTAACTTCACAGCTACTGACATTTCAGAAAAGCTATGATTGTCACCTTGAGCCTTACATAAAAGCTAGGGAAAACAAAGGAACATGACTTTAGTAAACAAAGATTTCAAAGAAGAATGCTTTTAACCAAAATGATAGCTTATGGATGCAGTCCTTTTACATATTTTCTACTCTAGATATATAATCCATTCTTAACATCATGTAGATAACTAGATAAAGTACAATGTGATACTCTTCCTTGAGAAACATTATTCTATTGATCAGTAATGTTAATAGAGGGGGGAAAAAAAGAAATGTTAATAGGAATGGGGGATCAGGAATACACAAAAACGCTCTGAAAATGAGAATGAAAATGCACTGTCTTTTGCTGTATGACTCAAATTCCCCAAATAATTATTGGTAGGGTCCATTGCCATTTAGTTGTGTAAACATAAATGAGCCCAAGATAACACCCAAAGCCCAAAGAGTAACGACAGAGGTGGAAGAGATGGTCTAGTCAGGCATGAAATTGATTTTATAATAACAAATATCTGTTGCCTTCCGTGTGCTTAAGTAAATAATTCTGAAGCAGGGGGTAAAGATAATAAAAACAAAATCATTAACTGCTTCCACTAAATCAAACACAGAGAGAAACCCATTGTCATGCTGACCCCAAAGCCTGTTTAATAGCTAATTAAAGCAATTATTTTCATCAAGACACAGACCTTAATCATAGGTACCTTCAAAGCTATAGGAGACCTTGGCTGGTAACTTTGTTGGGAATAGCTTTTCTACTATACCCTTCAACTTTACATTGAAAACACAAATTTCACTGCTCATATGAGGCAGAAGGGGAGAATAGTAGGTCTTAAACCCAGTGCTGGAGCTTCAGCTGAATCATAAACCCCACAATTTGACCTTTGAAGGCAGACTTAAGGTGATGTAGGCTAATTCTTTAGTGTTGTTTTTTTTTTTAAGGACTAAGTTAACTAATTGCAGATGGACATTTATGATCAGCTTTAAAAAGTCACTTTGAATGTCATTATGTCATTTCTGTTCCCACAGCTCAGCTTGGTTGATTAGAATGTAACTCTACAAAGAGCAGCATTTCTGGTTCAATGCCCAGGTGGGTCAGTTGACTTTACTCAGTCTCTTGGCTTCACAGCTCATTTTTCCATCCAGCTATTTTCAAATATGAGGCTTTTATCTAAAAGGAGTCACAAAAGAGAGCTGGGGAGTGGGGAAGGAAATGTCAACATTACTTTTTCAAAAAAAATGTCAGCAATAACTCTAGGAAGGCTGTAAGCACGTGGCTTCTCAGTGGTTTGGACCCAGGTCCGTGAGTACACATGAAGTAAACGTCTAGTGTGTTTTGTCTTGCTAGCACCCTACTCTTCTCCTCAAAGCTGTTCCTCTCCTTGCCCCACTGTAGTTCCAGGGATACTGCCCTGGTCCACATTATGACCCAGTCTCCTGGTCTCAGCCAGCTGATTAAGAAGTTGCCATCTTTCCAAATCTGAGCCAAATGGAAACCCTTGCCTGGGATTTTTGAAACTGGATTCAAAGAACATCTATAATTCTGTCATTCTTAATGATGGAAGCAGTCAGATTAGGGAGAAGGCAATGGCTACCTACTCCAGTATTCTTGCCTGGAGAATCCCATGGACAGCAGAGCCTGGTGAGCTACAGTCCATGGGGTCGCAAAGAGTCAGACACGACTGAATGACTAACACACGTAGTCAGATTTAGCTTTAGGAGCTGCTGGCGGCCATGGTTTGCCCTGCTATGGAGGAAATTTGGCCTTAGTGAAAAGCAGGTAGGCTCCACAAAAATAAAAGTAGAAACAGAAGGTGGATGTGAAAGGCCTGACAGCATTCCATCCCACTCCACTCTGGTTGTGGCTGATGCTCAGCTCCATCTGTGGCCTAGAACTGTTTTATTTTTTAGCTTTTCTTGGATTCCAAATGCTACGAAATTCCTTTGCTTTGCCTCAGTGAGTTTGAGTTTCTGATACTTGCAATCCAAATAATACATATATACTCACTTAAAGGCAATAAATCAAAAATTAGAATATCATTTTCAGTTCTGGCACTGACTCCAGGTATCAATCTGAATAGGAGGTTATGCTGCAGTTACAAAGAACCCCAATCTCATGAGCTGACGATAACAGAGAATTAGTTCTTTGTGATCATGTGTCTCTATTTGCTTAGGACAGTCCTGGTTTATGTGTCTTGCCTCAGCCAAATTATTAACAAAGCCTCCTCTAAGTGTCAAAAGCGATCTGGTTCGAATGAAAAACTGTGTGGTCACATTATGTACTTCTCATTCATTTCATCCATCCATCACTCATCTCATCGGGCTGAGACAATGATCACTATCTGGAACACGACATAGTAGAAGGAAAAGAAATCTTAAACTAGCAATTAAATGCTCCAGACTAAAAGTATCATGTCTCCTAACAACTCATTGGCCAGAGCTGGTCACAGCTCCACCTCATAGCTTGGGGCCAAGGATTCAAATTATTTAGTGAAGTCTTGATTACAATACATCCAAACTCTAACTCTGTCCTTACTGTATATCAGTTTTCCTATTTGTAAATCTATAATTCTTACTCATTTTTTCTAATGGTTTGTTATCTGAGTCCTGAGATTAGATCAGATTATTTTTGTTTGTGCTTCCTTGTCCAAATGCATCTCTTCGACAATGTGCACTATTTCATTTGACAACCACAGGATGTCAATTAGTTAAACACAGTGCTAATTGTTGAAGGATAACACAATGATTAACACATGATCCCTGCCCCCAGAAACTTAAAGCGCTTTTTAGTATTCTTTAGAGTATCTTTTAGTTCATTGTACCAGTAATTTACTAAGTGATTCCTTTAAGAACTGCCAGAATTAATGTCCCCAAGGTATGGTTCTCTCATCTGGTAAGGCCTACTATAGAAAAATCCCTATGCAAATTTGACATAGCTTATTCTTCCAATTTAACTTTAACTGTATAGCTTATATTCTTTTGCAGTGAAAACTCTGATTTTAATTAAATAAGCATAATACAGAAAATACTAACATAAAACAGTTGCTTTAATAATATCATAGATTATATGCAAAGTCTTTTAGATATAATTTTCATTATAGCCAGTAGAACTCCATCCCTACACCAAATTTCTATCTCCAACTACTAGGGAACTCAGAGCTTAACTTTCCTTGTCATGACTAAAGCTGTTCCTATTCCCGTTACTTAAAGTTTAAACAGGAATTGGAGAGGAGGAATTCCTATAATTCTTGCCAGAGATGCAAAAGCAGAAAATGTGGGTTGGGAACCACAACTGGAACTTGAAGTACATTTTCTTGCAGAATATTCTATAAGATAATGAACTATTATATTATCGCTGTTACATTTCAGCAACATTATGGGTGAAATGGGCTTTCATGGATCAGTCTAGAGACCTCAACACCATTTATAGGCAGAAATATGTTTTAAATTTCAAGCAAGTAAGTTATACATTAACTTTCAGAGCACTATTTCATAAGTTGGTTTATCTGAATGCTACAGGTACTAGGGAGGATAATTGAATTGAATGCAGTGCCCAAATAAAGCCTCTGCTGTAAAGTTGAGTACTGTTTATCATGGTTGTGTTATATACTTTCAACACCTGGGAGTCAATCATTTAACTAACACATACTGAATAGCTCCTATGCTTAAGAGAATATTCTAGGTGCTGGTGTATGCAGTGAGCAAGAGAGAGAGAGAGAGAGAGAGCGAGCAACTTGACATCCTCTCTGCTCCTTTCTATGGATTCTCTGCATTGCAGAGGACAGCCTCTGAGCCAGACTCTTCAGCCCTTCTCAGCATGGTACTAGGTTAGAGTCATCCAGTAGGAGATGCTCACACAAGATGTGGACATCTTTTTGGTGGCAGCTGCAGGAAGACTCGTGGGCAAAGGCTAGTTTCTGAGAACCTCTAAGATCAGCCCTACCAGTTCCCATTGAGACTGGGAGAAGTAGAGACATTTTCTTTTTGGTTCCTGAAAGTCAGCTGCACCCAACCATCTGTTTCCTTTCCAAGGTGCGATAAGCCTCTAGTTCCTTGTGTAAAGGCCTTCCTATTTGGATAACTAGGTGGTTTTTATTGTCCCTACTGCAAATGACTGATAGAGCAAGGCAAACACAGTCCCTGCCTTTACACGCTTACATTCGCATGGAGAAGACAGCCATGCAACAACCGACCACATTCATAATTATGTAATGGCAAGGTGTTCAGGAGCCAGCTTCCACCAGTTGCCAGAGTTCTTTGCTGAATTTTTAGAATTGTGCAAGCCAGTCATGAAACAGGCAATATTAAAAATTAAACCATATAAACTTTCAATTAATTCTATGAAAAAACAAAAGGAATAACTTGCCTTTAGCTCACCACGTTCTAACTAATTTACTGTTTTCTACACTCTTGAAACTATTTAAATATGTATTTTCACCTTTGTGGTGGAAATTCTACATCATGACTTGCTGCTGTACACCTTCTCATCTCTACTTGCCATGACATCACAGTGGTAGCCTGACACCACTGAGCTGAGAACAGCTACATAACTGAAATGAGCAAACACTGCACATCGAAGTATCTCTTATCCAGCAGGGCTGGTTGTTAAACATTTACCAAAACACCACAAGTAACTGTGATAAGTACCAGAAATATAAGTACATATTAGCCCAGAATTGGAAGACTCTTCCATAACCAAGGGTTTCAGAGAAATGTCCATAAGGAAGTAATACTTGAGTTGAGCTCTAGCACTGGAATGGATGGAGAAGAGAATCCTAGGGAAAGGAAAAGCATGAGTGAACTCTGAGGAAGGAAAGATTTTGGTCTTGGCAAATGGCTAAAAAGTTGACAGGGAGAGACCTCAAAGAGAGAGTCTATTATTTAGCTTCCTTCTGTCCAGACTTCCTTTCCTGCCAGGCACCGTGGTCTGCCTTACTGTGCTATTGCGTCTGCATTTTTTTCCCCTGTTGTCCAGCAGATAATTCTGTTGAAGGCAGAGACCATGTCTTCATCTTCGCCTTGCCAGGTGGCTACCTCAGTTTCTTCCATCCTCCGAGCATATTTCTAAATGAGTAACCGGATGAATTCTCATAACGTTAAATTCAGCAAACATGAATAGCTAAGTTCTCAGAAATGAAGACAAAATCATAATTCAACTTTTTAAGTTAAACCAAAAATAGGTTTTATATGAAAAAAGACAATCAAATCTATATAAATACTAATTATAAGTTAGAAAAATTAAAACTGAACTAATAACTTAAAGATATTCAGTGTTAAAGGATGATATGTATATTGGTCTGCTTGGGCTGCCATCACAAAACACCGTCGACCAGAAATTTACTTCTCACAGTTCAGGAGGCTGGGAAGTCCAAGATCAAGTGCTGAAAGGTAGGTTTCATTTTGAGGCCTCTTCTCTTGGCTTGTAAGCAGCCACCTTCTCACCATGGGCTCATATAACCTCTTCTTTTTCCACAAGTAGAGAAAGAGAGAGATCTCTGGTATCTCATCCTCATTTTATAAGGAAGCCAGCCCTGTCCATTGGGTCATGGCTTCACCCTCACAATCTCATTTAATCTTAACCACCTTCTTAAAGGCCCTCTTTCCAGTAGTCACATGGTGGGTAGGACATCAACATGTGGATATTGGGGGGTGTGGAGGGACATAATATAAGAACATATATCAGATTTCTGGTCCAAGAATAGAAATAAATCATTTCTAAAATTACATCAGTAATCATGATAGCCATTACTGTATATAGATATGACATTCTCTCTGAAATATACCAAATATACCAAAACTGAAATATACCAACTTGAAATCCATGATTTAGTTTTTACATTATACATATTAATAGTACATATTTTATATTATATATGACAAAAAAATTGAAATAATACAACCCTACACACACACACACACACACACTTTAAAGTCATCCATGAAACATGTCCCTTCAAAGCTCCAGCTGACCAGACTGACCACAANTGTGTCCCTCCTCCCATCATACACCCACTTTGAACTCTGACTTCAAGGACAGGTGAAGTCACACAAGTGAAGATGTTTCTGTAAGCCAGTGTTATTACAGTTTTAAGTTTACACGACATGGTCTGATTGGTAGAAGAATTTAGGGTTTGAAAATATCACCAGAACGTCATAACCTTAGCACATCCTTCTCTTTCCTTCCTCTTGCTTTTCATTCTCTGTAATTCATGAACGATGACATTGAGAATTAACCTTCCAAACAGAGCTTATCAACACAAACATTACAGTCGTAAGAGGGTATCTCTGTCTCCATAACCTAGACACTCACTCATCAGATGCACCTAGACTGGGACACTTTTGAAATCTCCAGATGGAGAGTTCATATTCCTTGCTCAGGGTTGGACTAATTTGTTTTGGAAATCAGATTTGGGGATACTCAAACTGTAGAGCAGAAGCAAATTATTACAGGGCTGACGAGATTATTTGCTCCCTGTATCTTCTTGGGTCATATGGGATTCAGCGAATCTTTTCTCTCTTGTGCAGAATCAATCTTATGTGGAAATTTCAGTATAAACAGAGATCAGTAAGAACTCAGTAGCTTTAAACCCGGAAAGCCGTTGCTTTGCTCATTTAATATTGTTCAGGTCACTTTACTTCTTGAAAAGAAAAAAAAAAAAAGGGAGTTTTAAGAGGGTCCATTTCCTAGACCAGATCTCAATGAAAAATTCTTCCTTATTATTATTAAGAGACAGTTCTTTTTACTATACTTTACCTAGGTGACCACAAGTTCTTCCTCAGGTGAGATATCATTAGTACTGCTTTGACTTGTCTTACAACTAAGTAAGTATTTACAAAAGGATTAAGAGCATTCAAGACACTGCAAGAAGCACAGGCAACTCTCCTGACATAGGCATTGACTTTGACATCCTGTTTCCTGAGCTGTGCTATTACGAGTATTACCTTTTTCCCAAGCCTTTCCCCACAACCATGCTGCTAAGTCACTTAAGTCGTGTCCGACTCTGTGCGACCCCATAGACAGCAGCCCACCAGGCTCCCCCNGGGCAGGAGGAGAAGAGGACGACTGAGGATGAGATGGCTGGATGGCATCACTGACTTGATGGACGTGAGTTTGAGTGAACTCCAGGAGTTGGTGATGGACAGGGAGGCCTGGTGTGCTGCGATTCATGGGGTTGCAAAGAGTTGGACACAATCGAGCGACTGAACTGAACTGAACTGAACACACCTAAGTGGGCTTCCCTGGTGGCTCAATGGTAAAGAATCTACCTGTCAGTGCAGGTGACGTGGGTTTGATCTCTGGGTTGGGAAGGTCCCCTGGAAAAGGAAATGGCTACCCATTCCAGCATTCTTGCCTGGAGAATACTGTGGACAGTGGACCCTGGTGGACTACAGTTCTTGGGGTCGCAAAAGAGTCTGACGTGACTTAGTGACTAAACCACAACAAACAACATACCTAATAACAAGAATATTTGAAGTTAACTTAAATATATGTATTTTTAATCATCACCAGGTATAGTGTGGCTCAGAGGCAGTGACATAATGATTACTTGAGCCTCATCTGATAAAAGCCCACAAATATATCAAAACCTCATAATGCATAAAGCATAAAAACAATCTCACTTTAAAATAGAACTCCAACAGCAGCTTGGTTTCTTTTGATATTAATACTGAATTTCACACAAAACAAAGGTCCTAACAAAAAGTGATATATCTCGCTTAAACCAAGATGTGGTTATGCTAGGCAGCCTTGTAGTCATGATATGAAGTACTAAGGTAAGCTGATGTCAATTGAATCTAACTAAGCTTAATAAGCCTTTGAGAAGTCTTGATCTATGTTCATTTAAATCCCTGAGACACTGTTCTCTTGGTATTCAAAGTCTGATTTTTCAGCTAGAATGTCAATGTTGGTTAGACATCATTTCCTAAATTTCAGACTCAGAATTATTTTGGAATTAGAATTGTTGGAGATTTAAAATTATATATTTTTTAAAGGGACAACATACATTTTTATTGATGCTCATTGTCATTTCCTTTGGAGATGGAATTATTATTCTATGACCTATTTGGTATTTTATTGATGCCAAATAAAATAAAAGGGAAGTGGAATAGGCATTAGAGCATCAAAGAGGCATGAAAATGAGTAAAAGAAAACTTCATTCACAATGGAGTCAGGAAGTCTGAACAGCTTACTTTATACATACCAACAAGAAGCTTAGTTTATGTATCCCAGCAGGAAGAAAGATTTTCTCTTTGCCCAGCAACAAACCAACCAATGAGAAACTGCTGTAACTCAGCCAATGAGAAGTTGCCACAACCCCAAACTCTTGTTCTCCTCCAATGGGCTGTTTCATTCAAAACAGCCCCTCCCAACTTCCTAACTTCCTCTATAAAACAATGCCCCTCGCTTTAGGTCTCCAGACTTGCCTACAATTTTCTATAGTTTGTTTGTCCTTAATTGCAATTCTTCTGCTATTCCTGAACAAACTTGATTTTTCTGGCTAAGTTACTACCTTTTTGTTTTAAAGGTTAACAGAAGAACATACCTAATGGCTAGGTCACTTTCAAGGTAGAGTTAGAATGTTATCTGTTTTTCTAGGTAGTATTCTGAACATTAAGAGCAAGATCAAACACTTTTAAGAGCAAGCAATTCTCAACATTTATAAGAGAATGTCAACACTACTTTGGGAAGATGATGGCATAAGTTTCTAGCATCCAACCTATATCCTTTACACTGTCCACATATGGTTGGAAGTAAAGTACACCATCCCACAAGTGTAATACCTTATTATTCAAGTTTGAAAGGGCCCACAATTTAACCAGTGGTTCCATGAACAAGAGGTTACATGATGTAAGCAACTGAAAACACAGGAATTAGTGGGAGAACCCTTGAATCTGAATGCTAGCTCCACCGCTAGCTAACTGAGACCTTTAAATAATTAACCACTTTGATCTCATTTTTCTCCTCTGTAAAACTGAAACAATAAGCCTTACCTTTCATACTAAGACGGTGTGTGAACAAAAGCAATTTGAAAACTGCAAACTAAGGACACTCTTTTTATTATTATATCAACAGTTATACCTCTGCTCATTTTTTCTGCATACCTCATTGTAGAAATAAAAGGTGTCCAAAAGATGGGGGAAAATGAAAGAAAAACAATCTAAGAAATGGATCTAAGACAAAGAAATGGAAAAAAGTCAAAAGGAAGATAAATGTTCACATAAAAAAAATAGTATCTCTACTCTCTCATATCAGGATTTCATTAGGAATTAAATTTATGGCATTTGGACTTCTTTGGTAATCCAGTGGTTAAGACTTTGTGCTCCCAATGAAGAGGGCCCAGGTTTGATCCCCTGATCAGGGAACTAGATCCTACATGCTGCAACTAAAGATCCCACATGCAGTGACTAAGACCCAACACAGCCCTCCCCCAAAATTATGACATCATTTCCTTCCTAAACAGCTTCAACTGCTACTATTCACCCAGCGAAGTTGGTGTCTAGAAATTCTTGAGCCCATAATACATACTTTTTATATAATTCCAGGATCAGACGGAGAGGGAAGGCGAGAAGACAGACAAACCCTGACAAAGACAGAGTGAAATCTGCACAAAATCTGACTATGCAGTAATTGCTTTTGTACAAAACATAACCGAGAAGCAGCAACAAGCAAAAAAGAGGCCTGCCTGCCGAAACAAATGTGTCATCAAGCCTGCACAAAAAAAGATTATGCAGGATCTATTCGCCACTATTCTCGACCCGGTTTAAATGAGCATGTTTCTAGGACTCACAAGCTTACAGCGAATCAGAACTGCAAATGGATAAGAGGAGGTGCCACCAGCAGGGAGGACAGCAAAGTGACATCAAAGCTGGCAGTGTGACCCCGAGGAAAGGGACCAAAGCAAACAAACAATCGAAAATGAAAACAACAAAAAAAGAAAGCAAAAAAATCTATCAAGGAACAGATACCAGATCTCTAAGAGCCCAAGAGTTTGAGGTCAGTGCATCTGGGAACGACCAGCCCCTCCTCTGAGCTGCAGAGCTTCTTATGTGCAGTTTCCAAGGGGGGTTCCTCAGGATTCTGGAGACTGGAAGGAGCCTCAGGCACAGCAACAAGGGGGCAGGGGGAGTGGAAGGAGCTGGACACTGAGGGAGGGAGGGGGGCATGCAGGATTCTCTGTCCCCCACCGCCCCTTGCCCCCGGTGGAGGCCACCTTCCACCAGAGCAGGCCTGCTTCACTCGCCATTACTTCCTGAGGCTTCCATGATGAAAGGGCCTGCTGACTCAAAAACAAGTTTAAAAAAATTAATACATGACTACCACTAACTCTCTGGTGGCTCAGAAGGTAAAGAATCTGCCTGCATTGCAAGAGACCTAGGTTTGATCTCTGGGTTGGGAAAATCCCCTGGAAAAGGGAATGGTGACCGGCTCCGGTATTTGGTATTCTTGCCTGGAGAATCCCACGGACAGAGGAGCCTGGCAGGTACAGTCCGAGGGGGCGCAAAGAGTCGGACACGACTGAACCACTTTCACACACACACACTGCTCATTCCAGAATCCCCTAAGCAGTATATCCGAAAGCAGAAATGGGATCTATTCCAGGTGCTGGAGAGAGAAGTGACAAGCAGAACACAGAGGATTTTTAGGGCAGTGAGACTGTCCAGCAGGGTAGGACAGTGGTGGAGGCAGGTCGTTACACTTTTGTCTAAACACACAGAATACACAACACTAAGCGTGAAGCCGGATGTAAACTATGGTCTTGGGGTGATAATGTACCCGCTCCAGTGCAGGATATCAGCAGCATGGAGGCTGTGCAAGCAGATACATATGGTAAATCTCTGCAATTTTCACTCAGTTTTGCTGTGAACCTTAAACTACTCCTGGGCTTCCTTGATAGCTCAGTTAGCAAAGAATCCGCCTGCAATGCAGGTGACCCTGGTTCAATTCCTGGGTTGGGAAGATCCCCTGGAGAAGAAAATGGCAACTCACTCCAATATTCTTGCCTGGGAAATTCCATGGACAGAGGAGCTTGGCGGGCTACAGTCCATGGCATCGCAAGAGTCGGACACGAGTTAGCGACTAAATATAAAACTGCTCTAAAAATAATGTTAAAAAAAAAAAAGAGACAGAGAGAATTAGACCCTCTTAGGTCACTTAACGGAGAAGGCAACAGCAGCCCACTCCAGTACTCTTGCCTGGAAAATCCCATGGACGGAGGAGTCTGGTGGGCTGCAGTCCATGGGGAGGCTAGGAGTCAGACACGACTGAGGACTTCACTTTCACTTTTATGCATTGGAGAGGAAATGGCAACCCACTCCAGTGTTCTTGCCTGGAGAATCCCAGGGACAGGGGAGCCTGGTGGGCTGCCGTCTATGGGGTCGCACAGAGTTGGAAACGACTGAAGCGACGCAGCAGCAGCAGCAGGTCTCTTAAAGCGCTGTTTTTCTCCCTGCTGGGAGCACCACTTTGTAACGAGTCCAGACTAGGAACCAGGAGCCACCCTTGACCCTGAAAGGTCCTACAGAAATTCTATCCCTTCCTCTTCCTGGATCCACAGGTCACCAGATTCTGTGCTGGGCCCTGCCACGCCTTACTGAGCATGTCCCATCCTAAATGTCCTCAGTGAGTCCGAATCACTCCAGGCAGCTGTCATGGACTGTGCCTCCCC
>SJYV01022774.1:1186077-1201091 GCA_006410875.1 Neotragus pygmaeus
AGCAACCCACCCCCCTGACAGCCTCCTCCCTGTGGAGCTCTCGTGGGATGTCCTTCCCAGTCCTGAGTGACACCCTGCTGTGAGTCTGCAGCCAAATGGCCAGGAACTGTTTACAGCAGTGGGGATTAAAACTGCTTTGTTTGTGCTTTAAAATTTCTTGTTCAGTCGCTCAGTCGTGCTTGACTCTGCAACTCCATGGACTGCAGCACAGCTGAAGGACAGGCTTCCCTGTCCTTCTCTATCTCCTCCTGAAGTCTGCTGAAACTCATGTCCAATGAGTCGGTGATGCCATCCAGTCATCTCATCCTCTGTTGACCTCTTCTCCTCCTGCCCTCAATCTTTCCCAGCATCAGTGCTTTTCAATGAGTTGGCTCTTAAAAAGAGTTTTATCCAAATTTCTCCTCTCAGTACTTATTTACTTATTTTATATAAAAACATAACAGTAAATACTACTGTGGGGTGGGGTATGATTTGATGCTTTTGGCATTCTGTTTCAAATCAGGTTCATCACAATCTGGCCTCCCCAACTATGTTCCAGCCTCAACAATCCTCGTGCCCTTTGCCCTTGACTCCCTCCCCTCTCCCCAGGAGGCCTGTATGCAGCCACCTTCTGCTCCTCACTAAAGATCGAGCTGGAAGATTTCCTGGAAATGATCTCTGAGGCCAGGGCACTAGCACAGATCAGCCTCCACAGCGACCCTACGCTTCCCCCTCACCTGGCACTGACCTTCACTCCTGATACCTTATTTGTTACTTGTTTTCCCCAGAGATGCCAAGCTCCTTCTAAAGGGCACAGGCTGTGGTCTGGACAGCTTCACACCATGTCTATACTACAATAAATGTTGCAGGAGTGAAGGTAAATTCCTGTTTTATCACTAATAGTAACTATTTTATTATTAGGCCATATGCTATTAGTCTAACTGCTGAAAGTGAAAGTAAAGTCGCTCAGTGTCTGACTCTTTGTGACCCCATGGACTGTAGCCTACCAGGCTCCTCCGTCCATGGGATTTTCCAGGCAAGAGTACTGGAGTGGATTGCCATTTCCTTCTCCAACTGCTGCTGCTGCTGCTGCTGCTAAGTCACTTCAGTCGTGTCCGACTCTGTGCGACCCCATAGACAGCAGCCCACCAGGCTCCCCTGTCCCTGGGATTCTCCAGGCAAGAACACTGGAGTGGGTTGCCATTTCCTTCTCCAATGCATGAAAGTGAAAAGTGAAAGTGAAGTCGCTCAGTCATGTCTGACTCCTAGGGACCCCATGGACTGCAGCCTACCATGCTCCTCCGTCCATGGGATTTTCCAGGCAAGAGTACTGGAGTGGNGAACACTGGAGTGGGTTGCCATTTCCTTCTCCAATGCATGAAAGTGAAAAGTGAAAGCGAAGTCGCTCAGTCCTGTCCGACTCTTAGCGACCTCATGGACTGCAGCCCACCAGGCTCCTCCGTCCATAGGATTTTTCAGGCAAGAGTACTGGAGTGGGGTGCCACTGCCTCCTCTGTCCCACAACCATGCACAGATGCAAAAGGAAGTCAGGTCTCATGCCATTGTCATTTCCTTCTCCTTATGAAGTCTCTTCTGTCATTTAGTCTCAGATTTATACAGAAGACTATCAACAAGTAAAAAGTTCATCAACCAAAAAGATATCTATTTCTATGAAGTCTTTTTTTTTTTTTTCATGAGAAAAGAAATTGACAGCAGTTTATGTCTACTGAAGCAAAGTGTCCTTTGGGTTATGCTACCTCAAGGTGACTGTTTTAGAGTCATAAATGGAAATTTTTTTAATGCACATGTAGATCTTCACAATGTGTGGTCTTTTCCTAGTTGAACAGTATGTTGAACACCAAAAATGCTAAGGAAAGAAAAGAAATCTATTCAAGGGCATCAGGTACTTTGTAGCTAGTTGTGTTACCAATGGCCAAGGAAAAGCAGTGCCTGGCTGGCACAGTGTGTTCCTGAAACTGCTTTTTAGATTCATTTTGTTTTCATAGACAAGAAATGAGAGGGCATTGACAAGGCCTTCTAAAACTAAGACATCAAGAAAATAAGATTATCTTCTGTCACTTAAACTCAAAAATAAGTAATATAGGTCAGAACAGAAAGACTTGAATTCCCCCATGGCTTACAGTCTTATAGATATGGTTCTAGCTCTCTCATAAATTATATCATTTTGAAGGATTCACATAACTTCCTTGAAACTTACTTTTCCCAACTATAAAATTAAGTAAGAGGTTAGCCTAAAATATCTCTAAGCTCCTTCCCAATTCAAACATATTATGTATCCTAAGCAACTCCCATAAATGCCTTCACTAGCATCGTCCAGTATTAACTTTTATGGGAAGTCTGTCCCTTTGAGAGGAATAGATGCAGGAAGCCAGGCATTTCAGGATGTCATACATTTCGGAGTACTGTACTTCCCACCTCATGGGCTCAATAATCCTTTGTACTGCTCCAATTATATGCTCTCCCTCCCTTTGTTAGCATTTGGTTCTTTTTATGAGTCGATTAAAGAGCTGAAAATGTTATAAAGTAACCACTCTGAAGTTACACGAGGTACCTAGAGATGCAGTCTAGGTTTTTCTTTTGTTTTCTTTCCCAGGTTTCTCTGTGTTAAATGTGGCCTTATTTAATGGTGTCATATTCATCACCATCATAAGACTTTCTGGGTTCCTGCTGGGTACACAGCAAGTTACTAGACCCCATGGGAATTTATGTAGCTCACAAAAGGCCTGACTCCTACACATGCACTTTCAATCCAAAATAATCCCATCTGTCTGACCTTTTGAGTGTAGTACATAAACATCTCTTTCTCCTTCGGTAAGCAAATAATACCAGCATAGCTCAATGTGAATGGTATTTACAGATGAAGAAACAGAGGCCCAAAAGAAGTCAATTAGTTGGTCCAAGACCACATGACTAGAAACTAGTAGGACTGGAACTAGAATGAGGGTCTTTTTTCTTTTCCTTCAATTGTCTTCATAACCATGTTACTTCTGGGCTGTATACTACAAAAAGTATTTTCAAAATCCTGAATAACTTGGAATTTTTTCTCTTATACATTAGAAATGACCTTCTCAAGTCTCAGAGATTTATATTGAGTCATTTTAGATTAAGCAGTGAGTACAACAATGTTTCTTGGATGAAATGGTAGACTTCAATCATTAACAGAACATTTTCTTTGGCTGGGCAAAGAATTAGAATCCCTGATGACCACAAAAAAAGCCACATTGTGCAGCCCTGCCCACCATTTGTAAAGGCAAGGCAAATGCAAAAGATACCTTGTAGTGCAAGGGAGCAAATGAATGAATGGAAAGTGGCAATCCCCCAGGGTCACTTACTCACATATTTAGTATTGTCTGTATTTAAGTTACTGGGTGTACTAAAAGGCTGTTGAACATCTTTCAGGGTGTTAAATAATGCCTCGGTTTCCCAGGTGGCTGTAGTGGTAAAAAAAAAAAAAAAAACCTGCCTGCTGATGCAGGAGACATAAGAGATGTGGGATCAATCCTCAGGTTGGGAATATCCCCTGGAGTGGGAAATGGCAACTACTCCAGTATTCTTGCCTGAAGAATCCCGTGAACAGAGGAGACCAGCAGGCTACAGTCCATAGGGTCACACAGAGTGGGAGACAACTGAAGCAACTTTGCACACAGCACACACAAATAATCTCTATGAAAAAAACTAAATAAACCAGATCAATTTTTGACAAAGAAGCATCTGTAGGAGTTCCAAGGGCCTGTGCCTGCACCTGTGTAAATTTGTTCCTTCGTCTCATTCTTGCTGCTCATAAGTAAAATTACGTATCTTGTCAGGGATATAAACATAATGGTAAAAGTTTCCAGAGATCAAAAAAATATTATAGATAAGAAGGACCTCATTGGATATTGCTGAGCCCACACTCTGACCTTGCTTTTTACAGAAATACTTTCAACATGGTGGTTGAGTCTCTGTTTACATATTTCATTGGAAGAAGGTTGGTTTTTCTTGACCTACCTCATTCCGTTTGAGAGATTAATTTTTGTAGCAGGATTCTAAACTTCAGAAACCTGCGCTTTGGCAACCCTAGGATTCAGAGATGTCTGTTAAGCCAGTGGATGCAGTAGAACTGGAAGAATGGAAGAATGATTCAATAAATAAAAATGTGATGCAATTACCGTTTGACACAATTACCATTTGATGCAATCTGCAGTTGGGTCAGATGGTGTCATGTGGTGAGGTCGTTTTGAATAGGCCACATTGCCAGTCTTCCTTATTTCTCTCTGGCCCCCATGGACTCAATAGACAGTCTTTTGAAGTAGTAAGTTCACTGAAAAAAAGGAAATAAAGCTCTGAATAAAACATTAGGCTCAAAGGGAAAATTGACTGAACCCAGCTTGCAGTGAGGATAAGACACAAGTTGACTGCAGGCAAGCATAGCAAGGCTGCAATTCTTTCTTGAGAGAGAACAGGACCAGACTATAGCTGAGATGGAAGAGAAGGCCATATGACCTTTGAGCTGCTCTAGGTTTAAAACCAACCAGTGGCCTTAACAGTAGTTATAACCATAGTGAGTCAGAACTAGAAGGGGCTATATGGTGGTCAGTGAATAATGGAAACCACAGAGTAGCTGAGAAGCCTCTTCCACACATGAGACTGTCCAGAGGGTTCTTAGAACAGTCTAAGAAGAATTTGAGAAGACCAGACATCCTCAAGAGCAAGAGGACACTGAAGTAGGAAAATGTTTACTAACGCCCCCATGAGCCTCTTTTTCAGGAAGGCTGAATAGCAATAACAACACGGATAAGAGCATTAATGGTAACTATGCTTTGCCTTTCCGTGCCCTCGCTCTGAATGCTGATCACAATGCCAGGAAGCTGGTGCTGATGTCGTTAGTTTACAGCCGAGAAAACGAAATCTCATACAGGTAACATGCCCCAAATTCATGTCTGAAGGTGAAAGTGAGAGTGGCTCAGTCCTGTCTGACTCTTTGTGACCCCATGGACTATATAGTCTATGGGATTCTCCAGGCCAGAACACTGGAGTGGGTAGCTGTGTCCTTCTCCAGGAGATCTTCCCAACCCAGAGATCAAACCCAGGTCTCCCGCATCGCAGGTGGATTCGTTACCAGTGAGCCACCAGGGAAGCCTAAATGGCTGGTGATATGTAAACCAGGATTTGAAAACAGGTCTGATTCCTCATTGTGTTCTGCTGTAAGTTGTGAAAATATAGATTCAGTAAATAGGAACCAAAATCTGCCTTCTAAATTTGCTACCCACTAAGCTGGGTTCTATCTTTGAAAAAATACTGTCTTTGTGGGCTACCCCTTTTACCTTAGGGCAGCGCCTCTGAATCTTCTTTATCTTGACCTCAGGTAGCTCACTGTCCAATCTCCTCAACAACCTGGTCTTCCTCCACTGGGAAGTCTCTTTTGTCAGTGTCCCCACAACTCTAGATGTTTACCAGTCTCCATCAAAAACAATTTCTGCTGTATCAAGTGTCCTATTGAGCTCTTCATACTCTTACTTGCTACAAGAGCTCCCTATTTCTCCTAAGATTGATGAGAAGTACCATCTCAGCATCATCCTCAAGAGCCACTGAGATGGTTGGCCAGGTATCCCATAGTCCAGTGGGCCATGTGAATTAATTCCCTGAAGCCCAACTTACGGACAGCCTTATGTAAATGCTACAATGTATAATTGATAATTACTTAAGTTGGGATCTTGCTTATTTGAGTAAAATTCACTATCTACAGTTTTCTACCAGAAACAATTTCGCGTTGTTGATAACTCTCCCTCATTGTTTGAACCATAAGATGCATTTTTTCTAGGAAGACTTGAAATACTTTTTATATTCCTCTTAGAGCTAACATCTAAATTTCTGATCAATAGTGTTATAAATATTCTTCTTACATAATGAAAAATGTCTACATCTATATTACTCAGGGATATTTATAGGCAATATAGTCAGCCCAAGTCATGCCCTATTCATCCTAGTAACAAACCATGTTACAGAGTCCACATAGCTTAACTCCACTACCATTTGTTTCGGGCTCTGAGAGGGTATGTTTATGGGTCTATGTTTAGAGAATAAATGGCACATATAAGTGGAACAGGTTTTATTTTCTTGGGCTCCAAAATCACTGTGAATGGTGAAAGAAGCCATGAAATTAAAAGACACTTGTTTCTTGGAAAGAAAGCTATGACAAACCTAGACAGCGTATTAAAAAATAGAGACGTCACTTTGCCAACAGTGGTCCATATAGTCAAAGCTATGGTTTTTCCAGTAGTTGCATACAGATGTAAGTGTTGGACCACCAAGAAGGCTGAGTGCTGAAGAACTCATGCTTTCTAACGGTGGTGCTGGAGAAGCCTCTTGAGAGTCCCTTAGATTGCAAAGAGATCAAATTAGTCAATCTTAAAGGAAATCAGTCCTGAATACTCATTGGAAGGACTGATGTTGAAACTGAAGCTCCACTCCTTAGGCCCCCTGATGTGAAGAGCTGACTCATTGGAAAAGACCCTGATTCTGGGAAAGATTGACGACAAAAGGAAAAAGGAGTGGCAGAGGATGAGATGGTTAGATAGCATTACCAACTTAACACATAAGAATTTGAGCAAACTCCAGGAGATAGTAAAGGACAGAGAAGCCTGGTGTGCTACAGTCCATGGGGTCACAAAGACTCAGACACAATTTAGTGACTCAACAACAACAGAAACATCAATGGAATGTATTTTTCCATAAATAAAAAATTAAATTAATGTAATTTAAAATTTTGATATAATTTACATTCAGTTCAGTTCAGTCACTCAGTCATGTCCCACTCTTTGTGACCCCATGAATTACAGCACGCCAGGCCTCACCAACTCCCCAATTTCACTCAAACTCATGTCCATTGAGTCAGTGATGCCATCCAGCCATCTCATCCTCCCCTTATCCTCCTGCCCCCAATCCCTCCCAGCATCAGAGTCTTTTCCAATGAGTCAACTCTTCACATGNGTCTTCAGAGGGAGAGACAGAAATCTAAACACACTGTCATCAGACAGGTGACAGGTGCATTTTTATAACTGTTATTAAAAGGGCTGAGGAAGGTTTCCTATAGGAGGGGCCATGCAAACTCCCTCTTGAGACAGCAGAGGATAACGGGGGAAATCAGAGCGGTAAAGTGTCCTTTTCCTGAAAGACACGGGTGCAATTCCAGGCCCAGGGATGCCCTCAGCATCCTCAGATTTTCACAGGGACTTGCTGACAGCATCACTATTCCCATGATGCCTTCTATTTCATCTCTGCTTACAGTCTTTTGTTGCTGTTCAGTTGCTGTCATGTCAGACTCTTTGTGACCCCGTGGACTGCAGCACGCCAGGTTTCCCTGTTCTTCACCATCTCCCGGAGCTTGCTGAAACTCATGTCTATGGAGTCGGTGATGCCATCCAAGCATCTCTTCCTCTGTCGTCCCCTTCTCCTCCTGCCTTCAATCTTTCCCAGCTTCAGGGTCTTTTCCAACAAGTCAGTTCTTCGCATCAGGTGGCCAAAGGATTGGAGTTTCAGCTTCAGCATCAGTCCTTCCAATGAATCTTCAGGATTGATTTCCTTTAGGATGGGCTGGTTTGATCTCCTTGCAGTCCAAGGGACTCCCAAGAGTCTTCTCCAACACCACAGTTCAAAAGAATCAATTCTTTGGCACTCAGCCTTCTTTATTTATATGGGGCTTTGGACGGTAAGGACCATAACATGGTCCTAATTATCGTTGTCAAGAATGACTCAAAATTCACACACAGTTAAAATGGAATTTTAGCCAGAAAAAAAGGAGAGAAATCAGAATACAAAAATCAGATGACAATTTTTGATATAAAAAATCTTAGGTAAACATTTTGATATTTGCTTTCCTGATCTCTCTCTCTCTTAATTAGGCTAAGAAATCCTGGAGACCAGAGTTTTACTTTATTATGCTACTTTATGTGGTTACCTTTTTATATGGTCCCGAGGGCATGGTTTGGGGCCTCACAGGCAGTATAGGTACAACAGGCATAGAGTAAATAACATTGAACAAATGACCAAATGTGTCAGTCCCCCTTTCCAGAGCAACTTTTACAGCCCCCAAATCACATTTTAAGAAGACCCCAAAATATAATCAATACAGTATTAAAAAAATTTTTTTTAGTGACTGTTTGCAGTCAATTTAGTTCAATTATCACACAAAGAAGGTAACACTCCTTTGAAATAACACCCAGGCACCAATCTGTCACTGTTTGCAAGCATCCAACACCTAACAGCTGCCTTGGGAAACACATAATAAATAATAAATCCTAAGGAAAGCATATATGTACACAAGGGTTTGTCTTTGACAAACATCACATCCGACTTTTGCTCCTAAAAATGAAATCCAACTACCCCTAGGAAATAGAAATGGATTCTTCCCTGGTAGCTCAGCTGGTAAAGAATCCGCTTGCAATGCAGAAGACCCCAGTTTGATTCCTGGGTCGGGGAAGATCCACCGGAGAAGGGAAAAGGCATCCACTCCAGTATTCTGGCCTGGAGAATTCCATGGACTGTGTAGTCTATGGGGGTCACAAAGAGTTGGACACAACTAAGCGACTTTGACTTCACTTCACTAGGAGATAGGGCAAGAATGATATACAGGTATCAACAAAGGAAAGAAAAGCACTTGGGGCCGCATATCTTTTTAACTTAACACATTTTCTCATTTTTCACATTCACTGGCTTCTAATAATCACTCATATCATTAATAATAATCACTCGCGTCTTTAACCCCTGGCGGTCCCACTTTACAAACAAGTCATATTCATTTCTGTATGGTGATCGGAAAACTGGAATTCCTTTTCCCAGAGAAACGATGTCCTGAGAGATGATAAATTCACAGGCCGGCCCACTAAGAGGCTCTCCACTCCTGGTACAATTCAGTTCAGTTGCTCAGTTGTGTCTGACTCTTTGCGACCCCAGGGACTGCAGCACACCAGGCTTCCCTGTCCATCATCAACTCTGCAGCTTGCTCAAACTCATGTCCATCAAGTCGGTGATGCCATCCAACCATCTCGTCCTCTATTGTCCCCTTCTCCTCCTGTCTTCAATCTTGCCCAGCATCAGGGTCTTTTCCAATGAGTCAGTTCTTTGCATCAGGTGGCCAAAGTATTGGAGTTTCAGCTTCAGCATCAGTCCTTCCAATGAATATTCACCTGTACTCCTGGTACAGATGGCCTCTAATATTGCTAAAACTAACCCAAATAGGTGATGTCCACCTTTGGCATCTGCCGACCTGCTTTCTGTTGCACCCTTTCAAGCTCAGGTGCCTCCAACCCTTGCAACTGTCCTAATGCACCAACTTTTAAATGACCTACTCTTTCTTCTTCCTCTTCCTATAGAACTCCAATTCTGTTAAGTGTGAGTCTTAGTAAACAAAAAGGCAAGATGAATGAATGGATTTATAATGAAATGTGATCAATAGGAGATATTAAATATTCTACCAAGAGATGGAAAATTCTGATGGAATTTGTCATCTTTTTCCAAGTTGTTTTCTGAAATGTGGTACTACCCAGTCAATTAAATTAGATACAAGTACTCAGAAAGCAGGGCTTCCCCGGTGGCTCAGCAGTGAAGAATCTGCCAGCCAGCCAGCCAATACAGGAGACACGGGTTGGATCCCTGGGTCAGGAAGATCCCCTGAAGAAGGAAATGGCAACCCACTCCAGTATTCTTGCCTGGGAAAACCTATGGACAGAGGAGTCTGGCAGGCTATAGTCCATGGGTCACAAAGAGTGGGACATGACTTAGCAACTAAACAACTCAGAAAGCAACCGGTACCACTTTAGATTAACTCTGCTATCCATCACCTTCTCCTTAAGAAAAAAAATCTGCAAATCTGCTCTAAACCTTCCAAAGCCCATAAGTGCTTGGGACAAAATCCTTCCAGGCTTTTGATAAACTGCCTCAAATACCTATTTCACAATGGGCTGCAGTTTCTAAAAACAAACTCACACACACACACATTAACTAGAGCAAATCTACAATCGATCAGCTTCCAAGCAGTTTAGATATCTCATGGGTTAAGAAGCATTTGTGAAGGTAGGAGCCCCGCACTGCCCACCCGGCTGGGGAGGTACTCTCAGAATCGATCAGGTGAAGCCATTGTTCCTTCAGAGTGTTGACACCTCCATCACTTCCAAACCCTCTCATTTGCTTCAGGACGAATCCCCAAGGCCATCAACACATCTGGGTGGCCCCTAGAGCACATGTGAACTCTAATCTGTCTAGTGCAAAGGAAACTAGATGGCCATCCCCGATAACCCCAGTGTTTGTAAACAGAGACAGCTTTGTACAACTTCAGCCCTAAACCCACTGCGTGATTGAGAAACACGTTTCCTATGTACAGTTCCTCAAAGATAAATGTGACAAAGGGGAAAAAAGGAAGTCATTGGATATGTAACATTAAATTTCCCTATGAGAAATTTCATATATAGAAATAATCCCCACCAGTGATATCAGATAATCAGAAGGGAGAGAGAGAATGATTTTGATAGCTAGTATTTAACCCCCTCCAAGAAAGAAAATAAAAGCTGTGTTTTTGGAAAACTCAGGACTTTGGAGAACTCCTTTACACTAATTTCATAGATTAAAGTTTTGTCTTTGAATTAAAAACGGTTTAAGGAATGAAGCGTGAGAATCATCAGCTCTTCGGTGGTTAGAACTGATATGATACAGCTCTGCACATATACATTTATCATCTGTATCTTAATATTCATGCATTTTCACTTTAAATTTTGCATTTAAACTTTATTTCAGAGTCTCTTGAGTTTAGAAAACTGGTTTTGAGTTCATTAGACTTCCCAATTAAAACTGTATAATCAACTATATTATATATACATGATATTTATATACAAATTTATTTTTTACATTATGTTAACTCTATTAATTCTGAATCACTAAACAGAACATGATGCATGCTAAGACGGGTTTCAGTATCTTTTGGTAACGTAATGAGTAATACACAGAAGGGGGACTAAGGTCTTCAGACAAGACTGACGAGACCACTTCTACATCCAACCTGACCAAAACAGAAGTTCATCTCAGCAGCAGTCAGCTTCTTTTGTGAGCAGAGTTTGAAACACATACACTAAAAACAGTTTTTCTGTGGCTACTGCTGGCGGGGGAAGGGGGTCGACATATTGTGTTAGCAATTTTCTGTGGAATCGAATTAGGGTTTCATTGTGGTAGCCGTATCACATTAAAAATCTGGGTTTTTCTTTGCTAAATGGTTTCCATTGTGTATGTAGTGAATCTGATATGGAAAATTGCTAATGCAATAAGAGTATCATAGAAGCTTTCCTGACTCTAACGCTCAACCACAATATTCAGGAGAAAGAGGCTCCACTGGGCAGGGGTGGGGGGTGGGGTCAGGTCCTCAGTCCTCAGCTCCAGCTCAACACTGGCTTCATGAAAGATGGACCGTTAACACCTATCATTTAGGGGAAACTCCTTTACAGATTTTATTTCAGGCCATGAGTTCAGTGAAAGACGTGCCATTGAATTAATATTTATTGACAAAGCACTAGACAGGGCACTGTAGCTGGGATGAAACAAATGGAAAAGTGAAGTCGCTCAGTCGTGTCTGTCTCTTTGTGACCCCATGGACTAGTAGCCTACCAGGCTCCTCCCTCCATGGGATTCTCCAGGCAAGAGTACTAGAGTGGGTTGCCATTTCCTTCTCCAGGGGATCGTCCCGACCCAGGGATCAAACCCGGGTCTCCCGCATTCCAGGCAGACGCTTTAACCTCTGAGCCACCGTAGTCGGCATGAAACAAATGGAAAAGATAGATAAAACAAGGTCTCTTCCTTCCTAGAGTTTTGACAGGACTGAGGAGAAGAAGGAAATTAGCAAATGAGGACTTCACCAAGAGGCAAGATACAAGGGTGCAAAATGCCAAGGGCCATTAGGTGGCAAAGGAGGACACACCTGGACAGGACTGTAAAAGATGAGGAAGGTGCTGGCAGGTCTGTGGATCTGCTGAGAAGTGGGGAGGCAGAGAGAGGCGTTCTAGGCCTTGGTGTGAGGACACGTGCAGAGGAGAGGAAAGCCAGGTCAGTGAGCAGGGGAAATCACAATTCTTTAGTTTAACTGCAGCATAAAATATGGAAGGAGTGAGGAGATAAGCCTGGAAATTGGTCTGGGGTCAGCTCAAGGTCGACACAGAGAGTAGTGGGTGCTTCTCAGATGGTTTGGGATGGCAAGTGTCAGACTGTGGGCCATTGGCAAGAACACTCAGCTTCTATGGGTCTGATGGTTCCTAATGCTAACAAACATCTTGAAATCTTAACTCTAGTTAGCCCATGTTTCTTGAGAGACAATTTTATAGGAATATTTATTTTTAAAGGTTAGTTTATATCCAAAAGATATTTATTTTTTTCTTGTTGTTATGCCCTACTCTTGTCATGAACAGTGCACTAGGTCAGTGTTCTAACGTGCTCGTACTATTAAATTCACTCACAAATTTACCATTTGCTTTTTTCCTCCTTTTAGAATAACTTTTCTAAATCACTGGCAACAGTAACCAAGGAAATATAAATCCAACAGCCTAGAATTACAACTATTTGAAGACACTCATGCTTTCAATGTACTGTTAAACATTTATAGTTTCATTCCAGACTATTCCCCGCTTCTGAATTTCTCACTAAATGTTAGACATGATGAGCAGAGAATCTGCACTATGCCTCGTTAGAGCTTTAAAATTCAAGGTAGTATGTTTTCCAAATTTAAGAAAAACCACTTCATTTTCGTAACTTTTAGCTTTCCTTATATTGGAGTACATTTTGTGTATAAGTATTATTTCCAACATACTTAAGCCAAACATGATGAAATTGCTGTTTTATTTATTGCAGAGGGGATGTCAGATATAAACTAGTTAGTTGCCTAAGTGCTACCAACTCTTCAAATACGGCAAAAGATATTGTACTCTCATTAAAAAGAATGAAACTTTGTAAAACTGAAATTGACTATTTTAATCTTTATGAAATAGTTTCTGGACAGATTTTTCCCCTCCAACTGACCACATGATTAGAAAGGATAAACAGATTTACCAGTTGTTTATTACTTCTAGAATCCTTAGCAATGTTTCATTAACAACAAAAACCTTTCTGTCTCATCCCATAGTCTTGGGCAATCAGAGAGTAATAGTTGACATTTGTGAATATTTTCTGATTACTCATTAAGTGGAAATACATTAAAAAAGAAGAAAATTTTAAAAGAAGCAAAGTCAAATAGGTCATGCTGACTTTAATAAATAACAAAGATGTGAGAGTTGCAAAGTATTTACAAGTTTAGCCTAAAATTTGTTTGTATCTTTGATTTTTAGAAAACACTGTACTGATAAAAATGAGTGTGCTCAGATCAAGGGTATGTTGGCATTCTCTTAAAACATAGCTTGAAACCACAGAGCCCAAGCAAAAAAAACAGCTCTGACAAAGATGGCCAGTCAAGCATAAAAATGGGAGTTGGTTGTGTCAGAATAGATTAACAGGCTGAAGGCTGTCCGCTAAAGACAGTTGTCTTGCCATCAATGAAGGCAATCATTGCCACTAAAAGTTACTTTCTGATATGCTATTTGCAACTTCTATCATAATATATTTTAAACGCTCCTTATTTATAAATGATTACATCATTTTCTTATCTGCAGCGTCCTTGGATAACCACAACTTGAAAGCGGTCCAAAATCTTGCTCATGGTTTCCTACAAACATAATAAGGTCACTTACTAATTGAACTTTCTATCTGGAGTTAGGAGAATGTGTTTGGGTTTTACTTTTACTCCCTTTTTAAATATAGATCACTATTTCTACAATGTAAACATCCAATGGCATTCCCTCACAGCGACAGGAATCCCAAGGCAGAAGAAGATACGCTGTAGGATTAATTTATCACTCACCCAGAAGGGTGCCTCAAATGCCTGGCTCAGTTATGGCCAAGGAGCTAGCATTATTAAGTGCCTTATAACTTTACAGCTCTCCTCTATCATTCCTGTTCAGCAACGCTTCCAAAAGATCATCCGAGAAATCTGGCAAGCCACTGAAAATGGTACCTGTAAACTGTGGGTGTGTATCCGACTGTGAATTACTGGGTAAAGAATTTACGTGCAATTTCATTCCCAAACTCGATTTTACCTCATTTATAGGTTATTTCTCACGAGTACCCAGTTCCCGCCCAGAAACAAGTCAACAGAGTCTTTTTAAACCATCATTTCAAATTTCCACTGTCAAGGGTGGGAGGAGGAAGGAATAGTAACGGGAAGACTTGTCAGCGATTAGCCATCCATAAAAACGCACCCCCCTCCTTCCCAGCACAATGCTGGCGTCACTTCGTCTCCCGTATCTGTTCCCCACCTCGCCCCCCTCCCCTCTGCGGAGACTTGGCACCGAATGGCAGGCGAAGGAAAAAGACAAACACCCCGGCTCCCAACACAATCCAAGCGTTAGCCTAGAAACACTTGAACAACATTCCTAACTTTTTTTTCCTGCTCATTTCGCGTGCCTCAAAGGTAAGCAGAGTAAAAACGGTATGAGACAGGGGGCCGCGGAGGCCAGCTGAGTCACATTCGCTGCCCTGCATGCACCCCGATTTCTCCAGTGTCCTCCCCAAGCCCTCCGGCCACGGCAAACGGTTACTCAGCTGCGAGTCTGGGTCTCCACGGAGCCTGTCCTCGGTGTGGACCCAGCCCCGGGCCGGGGGCGGGAAGGGGTGTGGGGGACGGACGGCTAGCGCGCACCCCTGCCCCTCCCCGGGCCACAGCCCCGCACGCCGGCGGGCCGGGCCTTCGCTGACAGGTCCCAGGTGCCGGCGGCCCGCGCGGCCGTCTCCCCGGAGCCTCGCCTCCCGCTCCACCTCAGGCCCCACCAAGGAGGTACAGGGACGGGGAGCACAAAGAGCCCCGGCCACACGCCAGATCCTTCCCTGTGGAAGAAAAACTTCGCTGCACACGCGTCCAGACACGCACACGCCCGGCGCGCGCCGGGGAGGGCATCTCTTACCTGTCCCCGCGC
>SJYV01022774.1:1208169-1218922 GCA_006410875.1 Neotragus pygmaeus
TTTTTTTTTTTTTTTTTTTTTTTTTTGGTGGCTTTCAAGATTTGTTCTGTCTTTAGTTTTCCAAAGTTTAATTATGATGTGTCTTGGTATATATTTCTTTGGGTTTATCCTATAAGGAATCTGATTCTGTGATTCTATGCCTTTTGCCAAATTTGAGGAGTTTTCAGTTAGTTATTATTATTTCTTTTAATAATACTGTTAGATCTTACTAGTTTCATTGAGCTGTTTTTTTTATTATTATTCTATTTTCTCTCTCTTGATCAGACTGAATAATTTCTATTGTGCTACCTTTTAAGTTTACTGATTTTTTTTTCTTCACCACTCCCATTCTACTGTTGAGCTTATCCACCAAGCTTTTTATTCAGTTCTAAAATTTCCATTTGGTTCTTCTCAATCTCTTCTTTTTCTTTGCTGAGTTTGTTTCTCTGCTGAAGCTTTCTAATTTTTTCATTAATTTCAAGCACGTTTGTAATTATGTGGGAGCATTTTTATCGTGGCTGCTGTAGAATCCTTCTCAGAGAATCGTAACATCTCTGTGTCAGCATCTCGTCTTTTTTCATTCAAGTTGAGGTTTTTCTGGTTCCTGCTTTAACGAGTGATTTTCTTTTGAAACATGGACATTTTTTATTATGTTGTGAGACTCCGGATCTTATTCAAACCTTTTGTTTTAGCTGACACTACTCTGGTTGAGAAGGAGAAGCACCATCTTGTTATACTGCTGGGGGAGGTGTACATATGGGCTCCCCACTTGGACCCCACTGACACTCAAAAGAAGGGGGACTGTTTCTTACACTTGGGTAGGGGTAGGGGTTCTGCCTCACTACATGGTCTTCATTGTCACCGCGGTGAGATGGCTTCGTTGCTGCTCGGCCATGGGAGGAAGCGTCTCCTCTGACCCCATCCCAGCAGGGAGGGAGCGCAAGTCCAGGCACCCCCGGTGAAGACTCAGGGTTGGCTGTTGGAGCTGAAAGTCCTGCTTGCCGCTGGGCCTTCTGTGACATCGCCCGGGTCAGGGTGTCCAGCTGCCTGATTCCAGCCTTATGAGGGTGTGCATCTGAGCTCCTCACTCAGCCTTTGCTGTCGTCAGCAGATGTGAGGCCACCATTCTTTTCTGTAGTGTTTGGTTGTAGAACAGCAGTTATTGTCTAAAGGATAAAATCTGTAAGGTATTGCTTTTTGAGACCATCAAAATACTAATGAGTTTTAATTCAAAATCAGAGAATTGTAAATGAGTCCTATATAGGATGGACATGTTAAAATCATTAGTTTGTACATTTGGTGCTTTTGAGTTTACACAAAAACAAAGCAACCCATTAGACTACTTCAGGGGATTTAGCTGTCGATAAAATGGATAACTTCATTCATGTAATTCTTTTCTTCAGCAAATGAATTGTAATGGTGGCATTATCTAACCATTTGGGAAACCTTTACTGAACAATCACAATTTAGGATGCTGTGGAGACACACAAATAAAATAAAAGGCAAGGCTATTGCAACTGAATTAAAAAAAATGGAAAACAGAACTGGAGAATCAACTATGAATAGTGGAAATACACATGACACAGATACAGCATTATAGATGGCAGGAAACATGTTATCATTCAGACAGAATCTTGAGTCAAACTCCATGTACACATACATATTCTGTAAGAACAAGTCAGAAGGTTGAAAGTAAATGATAATGTTGTCTGATTATAATGAGACTGTACCTTCAGTTTTAATCACACCCATATATGTTTCCTATTATTTTAGTAGAAGCAGGACACTGGCTATGTATGATCACGGGCCAATCACTGGTCTAAGCCTGCTTCATTTCTGAAATGTGGGTAACCATACATATATATGATACATGTTTTCTCTTACAGAGTGCCTCCGAGTCTGTACCACACTGTTAGCTTAGGTGAACCCGTGCTTCATACCAAGCGTTATCAGAAGCCTGCAACAGTGCTCAAGGGTGAGCTGCATAAAAAGTACTGATACTTTTCCTGAAATTTCCCCTATGCTTCAAACAGATTTTTATCACTAGCTTGCAAACAGCAATAAATTATTTTATTGTCTTATTATAGTTTCATTAAGGATCTTATTTTTGGCTCAAGGCTTGTAACTTTAAATTCTTATAAATGCTCAAGGTCATTCTGTTTGTTTTCTCTCATTTCTACTTGCATAAGCCTTGTTCTGTTCAAGTGACTTGTTCTGTTCTCGTTCAAGTGACTTAAAGGTTCTTGAAACCTGGTAGTGAATAATTTGTTTATTCACTTGATCAATAATTGTTTATGCTAAGCACTGTACTGGGAATACTAGTTTTCTGGGTTTTTTTTCATTTATTTATCTATTTTTTGGCTATGCTCAGTGACACGTGGGATCTAAATTCCTCGACCAGGCCACTGCAATGGAAGTATGGATTCTTAACCCCTGGACCGGCTGGGAAGTCCGTGAGAATACTAATTTGAATAAGAAATGGTTTCTGTTTTAAGAGAGCTTATAGTCTAATGCAGATGTGACAGTATCACTGTTGTTGAAACTATTTTTAGCTTACTTACTTTTCCACATAACTTATAATGTTGTATTTAATGTGCTTCTGAAGCTTTCTATTTACACGTCCTCAGTTATCATACCTTCAGAAACTGAAGTAGCACGGTCATGAAAGAGCGTAGGCCCTGGATCCGGGCTTTGTGGGCTGAAATCATGCTCCTCCGTCTCCTAGCCCTGTAAGCTGGGCCTGTGACTGCTCTGTGCCTCAGTTTCGTCTCCTGTTGTAAAAGTTAGGTGAGTGATTATGTACTAAGTGCTTGCAACAGTGGTCGGCAGATAGTCAACACTCAATAATGGTAGGTATTATCATTACTTGCTCTAAAACATCAGAAACAATCAAATTCTGAGTTTCAGGGGATCATTATAATGGCTGTTTTTTTAGTCTTTAGCTTCTCAAAAACACATTAGGCTTCTGATGTTAAGTAAATATTTATTAATATCATAACACTTTCTTTTTAATAGAGAATTTCTAATTTTTATTAACAAAAACTCAAGAAGGAAAGGCTGCAGGAGGTAAGAAAGTATGGTATATTTAAGAGAAATTAGGAGGAGATAAATAAGACTAATGTATAAGAATGTAGATACCTTTGTGAACAAGCCTATATCCTTTCTTTAAATTTCCTATACTTTTTAATAGGATGAACTGAGTTTAATATAAATTTATATACATTTAAATATTTATTTTTAAATCCCTCAACACTGTTGTGTGATTATTGTTTATATTTAAATTCATGAGAATTGTATAGGCATTTTAGAATAAGAATGCTTATGTCTTCTGTTTATTCTTCTCAGTCATAATGATAATTGACCTACTAATAAATAAACAAAATTGCTAAAGCAAAAGGAAATCTGACTTTTGCTATAAATACCTTAAAAATTTTTGTCAAAAAGAGGTATAAAGATTTTTACTTCTGACAGTAAATTCTTCAAAATTATTAAAAGGCAGACAATACACAGGTTTATTCTAGCTTTAAAATTTTAATTTCAAATGAAATAATGTGACACTGATACATAAGAATACAATCAAAGATGGCAGATAATCTAATTCACTTTTCTGGTTTGTTCAAGCCTCCAGGCACCAGTCAAATACCGAAGTCGTATAAAAAGTAGATCCTTTCCCATCTGTAGCCAGCTCCAAAAGGGAACTAATTTAGAACCTGTAATTTAAAAATAATTAAAAATAAAATTATTCTCAGAGGAAAATATAACAGTTAAAACTGTATTTTAGAAGTCAATCTACACCATCTTTGTGAGCTTCTAGTCACCATAATTTGTATTCTCTGTATGTAAACCACAATTTGTACATGTAAAAATGATTTTGGGGGGTAAGTCTTCATGTTGTACACACTGCTTTTCAGTTTCATGCACTACAGAGAATTGGGCACACCTCTGTACATAATACAAGTACAGATTAATAATCTGAGATAAGAAAGCCAAGACAGCAATCCAAATTTTACTCTTTTTCTACTAAAGATTCTAAATCAGATAAAAGAAATACATCTTAGCTAGGCCACCTTCTTGTCCAGTGGTTGTCAAATGGCAATATGTCAAGCCCAGTTGTCTCCATGAGATTTGCCTCCTTGAGCATGTTTTAAAGCTTAGATTCCTTTGTTTTACCCCTTGGAATTGTTTTTTTAAGTAAGTCAGCAGTAGGCCCTCCCTCCCCTCCAGTTTCAGTTAACTGGGGTGCTGGGTGGTAAAGTGACCTGGTCAGGACCACAGGACAGTCACTGACAGTTTCCAGATTTAAGGCCAAATGCTCTGGCTTTCTCTTTTTCTTCCTCCCCCACCTCCCCCCAACTTTACTGAAGTATAATTGACAAATAAAACTGAAATGTATTTAAGGTGCACAGTGCGATGATCTGATACCCAGATACACTGTGAAATGATTACCACAATCAAGTTTACGCATCCACTGTAATTTTATTTAAATCGTGGACAAGACAGTTAAACATCTTTAAAACCAAAGTGAATAGTTTCTCTAATAACAATAAAAACAAAACACCTTGATGTGAAATAAAACTTGGGAGGATCTAAACTGAGAATTTCAGATGGCCCCTGCTCAACCAGGGAGTCTCCGGCAGAGGGTCTGGGGATGATGAGCGCAAAACCTGCTCACTGAGTGAAATGGTTAATGTGATTTAATACTCAGCTACCTGAGAAATGCAAAGTGAGCAAATGATCTAAACTGAAATGTCATTGTACCTTCCCCCACTTAAGCTTCCCATAGAGTCTATGCTGGGCACAGAGCAACACAGACACTTCGATGGAGCCGATCACAACGGGTCAGAGCATCCTCTCACCTGCTTCCCTTCCCAGATGGTCTGTGCTGCTAGCATGGAGAGGAGTCAAACTGCTGTAAACTCAGTATGATTCAGCAAGACTCCCAGAGGTGTGCATAGTTTATATGGTTTCTAGACTGGTTCTCAAGCTTTTTCTGTCCCTAAACATCTCAGGTTGCTTAATAGCACACTGACTTTTCAAGAGGAGGCCATGCTCACCTGGAGGAGAGGTAACTGAAAGTCTCTAGTAATGCTCCTCCCACATGGTGAATTAATTTGGGATCATTCTAAGGTAAGCAAAGGAGAACACTAGAATATATTTTGAATTCTAAACAGTGAGATCTGTTTAAGCACTTCTGAATAGAAATTATCAGGAATTATGATAGATTTCACATTATTATAAACCTTAGAAACCTTCACATTTTTGGATGTATATACAGACATGAGCTAAAAACCAGCTGTGAATGGATTATGGATATTTGGAGTAAAAGCAGCTATAATTCTTCATTTAGCTTTGCAAAGTGGTTTGTAGGTATTCTAAACTCACTGAGCAATGATATAATACAATACTAAAAAAAAAAGGTATTATAAAAAGTAAAGTTTACTTCAAGACTATCCACCTTGCTTGTAGCCGGAAGTCATCACGATCCTGTCTACTGTACAAGTTTTTACTGAATTTCTTAGGCAAGCCAGTAGGCCTCATGAAGACCCTAAGAAGAGACTAAAAAAATCCAGAGGCAGTAAGCCAGCTGGAGGCAGGTAGCGGGGATCAGTAGGCAATACTGTCTTTGAAACTGCTTCTCTGAGTCAGGACAGCTGAGTGGGCCCTGATGGGGGGCGAGGGGTGACAGGAAAGCCAGCTGACGTCACTGGGCAACTGTATGGTCTGAGGTCTTTCCCCGACTTAAGATCAGCTGTAACATAAACAATATGCTCACCTTCAATTTCAGTCCAGTTGACAGCAATTTCTGCTATTGGGATTTTAAAGAACTGTGCTATGTAAAGCAGTTCTACATCAAATGCCCTGAAATTAAAAATATATGGCTATTTATTTTTAAAAAGACAAACAGAGTGCAACTAAATCTCTACCTTGGCATGTTTTAAAGAAGCTTACACGGCAGATTATAAAAGCTTAAACTGTAAAAGTGAAGGTCAGATAAATGTAAGGTCAAATAAAAGTCAAGGAGTGGAGGAGTTTCAAGGCAAATAAAAATGTTGTGTGTCACTGCGTAACATTTAAATGAGAAATATGGCGTCTCTCACAATGCAGAAACACGCAGAGGTAAAAATGTTCTCTTGGTGTCCAAGAGAAAATTTAATCCAAGAGAAATTTTTAAGATTGATGGTCTTCACATCCAGCTTTAGCTAGCTCAAGATACAGAACTGATAGCATTTTAACCTGATTAAGAGAGCTGATAAAACAACCGTTGAGAAGCACTAGGAGAGAATGTCCTCAATCACTTTAGAGCTGCTTGATTATGTTCTTCTACCATCAAGAACCAAGGTTTCGTTTCGAAGGACAGGGTCCCTGTGGCCTACCTTCCGCCTTCCCGTTCCCAGTGCTGTCCTGGGCTGCACAGTAGAGGCAGCTGGCCAAAGTGAAAAGCCAGTTTCGGCTGGTGTGAAAGGCCAGCGGGGTATGTATAACTACATACGTACAGAGAAATCATCTCCAGTTTCAATTCCCAGCTCAGCCTGCCTTCTGCCTGTGAAAGGTTCTTTCTTGAAGATCTTCTGCAGTCAGTCCTTTGATTTAGGTCAAATCTGCTTCCCTTAACATTTCTGAATCCTGATATGTTGGATTCTTACATTATTCTCCACCAGTTGCTTCCTTTCACGGGCATTAGTACCACTCCCTGTGCTGCACTTCTCCATGCCTTTGCCTGTCTCTAAAGGCACTGAAGTCTTTCACTGTTTTGCTTTCATTCTTGAGGCATTAACACCCCCTTCTCACTCCACTTTCTTGACTGCACAGAACATACTTCAAACTTCCCAAGCTTGGTTTAAAAATATTAGCACAAATAGTAAAACGCCTCTAATCCACTTCCATTTGATTTCCCTGATCCCAAGCAATCTGAATTGGGAGTTTTGTTGTCTTGGCTATAATACTACCAATGTCCATTATGCAACTAGTTTAAATCCCAAGTGTTTGGATAATTCAATATGAAAACTTTTTTTTTAACATGTAATGCCTTTTCTTATCCTAATAAAATATTTACTTAAGATGATAAAACCATCTACAAAAGTGTTCTTTGTGTTTCTAAAAGGACTATGTAAAACTTCCGTTAAAAAGAATTGTGATATTCATGAAAGAAGGAAACAATTTGAATATTAAGCCTTGTGCTTAATCCTTCACTCTCTCAACACAAAACCCAAAAATTACCTAATGGGCTTCTGGGTTAGTTCTAATGATATTCAATAATCTGATCAAGATTATTAAATATTTCTCCAAGCATATCAGTATAGAATCACTGACTCATCAAAGGCACAACACAAGAATGATGAATGAAAAGGAGTGGGGTGAAAAAGCAGCTGAATAACTGAATTTATATTAAAAAAACTGAAAGGACTATTCATCTTCTAAACTTTATTATAGCCTTCACCCCTTAAACATTTTAGATGTGAGGTGTTTATTAAAACAAAACACAATACCATATTATAAATAAAAGACCAATCTGGTACCAAAGCAAACATTATAATTAAAATACCAAGTCCTTCTAGCTGGATAATAAAGAAAAGGGTCATTCTCCAACTAAGTGTCTTCTTGAGCTTTTTAAGTGTGGAGAGGGCAAAGCCCCCATGTTTTCTTTTGTGACTTAGTCCCTGGTATATCTGTTCCCTTATGAACAGATCTATTTCTGGAGAATGAAGAGTGCGCTGACTCTGTTAAACGGCAGATACACACATACCCTCCTAAAAGACCACTAAAATTAAAATGACAATGAGAGGATAGTAAGACAAGAACAAAAGATGATGAGAGTAGAAAAAAAAAAAAAAAAAAAATCTGAATGTTGGAAAGCAGCTGGACAAGTAACCAGGCAGAGTGAACAGCGGCAGAGGGAGAAGCCCAGAGCAGCTAATGGTCACAGAGGCCCCTAAGGCTCAGGCATCAGGGGCCTCGAGGGACCTCTGTTAAGTGGAGATGCAGTGGGCTGCAAACTGGAGGACTCACTGAAAATCTGTATGGGATTCTCCTTTCTTCCAATTGGTTCTGTAAATGCTGGCAGCCAGGCTCATGTGTCCTAGGCAGGAGATTGAAGGATCTCACTTTAGTGAAAATGACCAGCCCCCAAACATAGTGATAGCTGGGAGTTACCCATACAAAGTGGCCCCACTCGTTTAGTCCACAGTGACATCTACCAGTTGGTCAGAGTTCTTTGACCATGCACACAGCTCCTGATGAGCTTTACAGGGTCATATTAAAGATACCTGAAGGTAAACTTTAATGATGGAAATAAACATAAAAAAACTGGAGCAAAAGAAACAAGGCAAGGAAAGAAGAAAATCTCGGAAGTATTAAATGAGACATTAAGAGACGTAGTGGAAGATACTATAGTCGTAAAACAGAGAAAAATGAATACTGGAATACAAGAGTTGTAGGAAATTGCAGTTTTGATAGCAGAGATAAAAATTCAAAACGAAAGTTAGATGGCAAAATCGAGGAAACCTCAACAGAAAAATAGAAGAGAAAATAAAATTAGAGGATCAACAGGGAAGTTCTACATGTGTTTTACAAATGAGAAGAGAGAGGAAATTGTTGAAGAAAGGATTAAAGGACATTTCTGAGAAACAAAGGACATGGGTTTCCAGAGTTAGAGGCCTACTGAGTTCTCAACAAAATGCATGGAAAAGAGCCATATTAAGTCGCTGAATCATGACATTTCAAAACACTCTGGAGGAAAATAAGGCTTCCAAAGGGCGGGTGGAAACAATATGCCACAGAAGAGAATCAAGATTAGATTATCGACAGGACTGGAGTTTTCCAGAGAAACACTGAGTGCCAAAGAAAACAGGGCAACGCTTTCCAAATCCTGAGGAAAAATGATTTCCAACCTGAAACTCTCTCCAGCTAAAAGGTAAACGAGCATGAGGGTGCAGTAAAGGCATGCCTCCACACGCGGGGTCTTGCAGTGCCTATTTCACGTTTTCAGGAAGTTTCATAGAGGATGTGCTCTACTAAAATATTGGGGAAGCCAGGGAGAACGAGATGGAGGACAGGAGCTGCAGCAGGCCAGGAAACAAACAACGGAAGAGCCGACAAGATGTCTCAGAAAAAGATGGAGCTGAGGCATGATCTGATGCCTCTGGGAACTCACACTCCTGTCAGAGTGAGCATGAGGAAGTGTCAGATCCACAGTCAAGAAATGCCAACAGAAAGCTCCAGGCAGTTATTACCTTTAGGAAAAACAAAAAGTACTACAATTATATGGGTCTATAATCTCATTGCATGCTACAGATCAAATCTGAATTCTCCTTACCCAGCTAGAATGATCAACGCTGAGCTGAGCAAAATTATTTTAAAACTTCAGTAACATCAGTGTGGAGGGTAAACAGGAGTTTAAGAGAATACTTAAACATTCATTTCCTACTTTGGAAAGTAATACCTAAAAATGAAAAACTGAGACACAGCTCTGCAGACACTTTGTTCTGAGTATGAAGCAAATGCCACAAGCAAGCAGTAAAGAAATGACAGTGGCTACAGTGAGGGAGCAGAANCTGAGCAACCTCACTTTCACTTTTCACTTTCATGCACTGGAGAAGGAAATGGCAACCCATTCCAGTGTTCTTGCCTGGAGAATCCCAGGGACGGGGGAGCCTAGTGGGCTGCCGTCTATGGGGTCACACAGAGTCGGACACGACTGAAGTGACTTAGCAGCAGTAGCAGAAGGTCATAAACACAAATTCACAAAAATAGGAAGTGGAAATACCTTTTCAATCATTGAAGAGAGTCCTACCACAATCATACCAAGAGCAATGTAAATAAAATCTATTAATTTTTTACTTTATTGTACACACACATTCTATATAGATAGCAATTTGAAAACTTATCCCGATTAGAATTATACACATAATTTGATGCAGGAATTTTACAGATAGAGATTCTTCCCATAATAAACTTGCATATGTGTAAAATTACATCTATATAATGTTGAACACTTCAGTATTGTTTGAAGAAGCAAAGCTGTACTTCCATCCAAAGGGATTGGCTATGGAGCTGTGAAAGAATAAGGATTCTGATGTACAGAGACAGCTCAGTCTCCCAGATATGTTGTGAAATGCAAACAACAGGAATAATGCATAGTGTGTATTTAAACGGAGAAGGCAATGGCACCCCATTCCAGTACTCTTGCCTGGAAAATCTCAAGGGAAGAGGAGCCTGGTGGGCTGCAGTCCATAGGGTCGCTAAGAGTTGGACACGACTGAGCAACCTCACTTTCACTTTTCACTTTCATGCTTTGGAGAAGGAAATGGCAACCCACTCCAGTGTTCTTGCCTGGAGAATCCCAGGGATGGAGGAGCCTGGTAGGCTGCCGTCTATGGGGTCGCACAGAGTCAGATGCAACTGAAGTGACTTAGCAATAGCAGTAGCAGTGTATTTAAAAAATAAAGAATACAACATACATTTTCTAGGTGGACATGCGGAAATGGATGACAGTAACTTCTGAGAGTGACTGGGTAACTGAGAAATGCAGAGCTAGGTTCACTGCATACCTTCTTATGCTATTTGAACTTTGAACCATTAATTGAAATAAACTAAAAAAGTGTTCATTGTAAAGAAATTGGTAAGCATATAAATTTACATGCATATAGAAAAAAGTTATTATAAAAACTCATGCATAATCTCGCTAGCTAAAAGCAGCCACTGCTAACAATTTGTATTATTTCCTTGTGTTGTGTGTGGTTTTTTTTTTTTTTTTTTTTTTCTTTTTCTCTCAAGT
>SJYV01022774.1:1219009-1275212 GCA_006410875.1 Neotragus pygmaeus
TTTTTTTTTTTTTTTTTTTTGCTTTTGCTCTCAAGTACTATTTATGCCAGTCTGGGGGGAAAAAACCCGAAAAACTGGCTTAAGAAATCACTCCCTGCCTGCTAGTCCCAGTTGATTCTATTTTGAATAGCTAAACTACTAACAGTTCAGTTCAGTCGCTCAGTCGTGTCCGACTCTTTGCAACCCCATGAACTGTAGCACGCCAGGGCTCCCTGTCCATCACCAACTCCCGGAGTTCACTCAAACCCACGTCCATTGAGTCAGTGATGCCATCCAACCATCTCATCCTCTGTCGTCCCCTTCTCCTGCTGCCCTCAATCTTTACCAGCATCAGGGTCTTTTCCAGTGAGTCAGCTCTTCACATCAGGTGGCCAAACTACTAAACAAGTGATCATCATAACTTTGCTCAAAAAATTATTTTATAAAATCAAACATTTTTATTGAGGTAGGACACTACAGGTTAGGAAACTGAAAAGCTGGGAGAAAAGCTTTACATTAAAAAAAAAAAAGATTAACTACTTGGAACGGTAGATCCCTATTTCATTTGTTTGTCATATAAAGCTCTACCTGAATTATATACATTTAGTTCACAACCTTAGAAGAATAATCATCTTCAGAGAAGGGACTACAGGAAACTTTTTAAAGTTCACCAGGTAGGGATAATTAGCCTAGAATATGTGACCTGGTTACTCTAAAAGGATACACAAGAAAGAAGTAGAGCTGACCCTTAAACAACCACAGGGTTGACCCGGGCCTGTGGAGGGAGGTTTCGTTGGTCAAGGGTCAGCTGGAGCAGCACATTTCTTACTGTTGCCATTAAAAATAAAACCAGCCAAGAAGAAAGAGAACAGTGGGAGCCACTGAAGAACATGCTGGCGATCCTGTCAAACCAATGCTGTAAAAGACTAACTTCTGCCATCTAGTGAGTCAGTTGTGTGCTCATTAGAGAACTCAACTACTTTGAAATTCATGTTCCTGCTTCATTGTTTTCAGAACTATTCTAGTCAGTTTTCATTAGGGTTTAAGGAGACACATGTGAGGCATGCTTATGGGCTTTGTGGCTCAAATGGATTGAAAAGGGAGTACCAATTACATTCAAGACAGAACAAGAGCCTGTATCCTGAGAAACTGAAATTGAACATGCTGATGTGTGATAAATTCAAAGCCACACTTCCATTTCTTAACAAAGCCGAAGAAATACAGAAATAGAGGTAACACGTCTTAAGAGGCACAGAGGCACCAGCATAGGATGGGAGTCAAGGTTCAGGGGCAGCATCTATGAGGTAACAGTGCCATGTCATAACTGGATCCCCACCAACTTTGGTAGAAAATGACCAGAATGATAAGAAAAAGAAATCTGCTATTTAAAAACTGAAATAACTATTGACAGGCCAAAGACGAGAAGACACACGGAAAACAGATAAAGGTCTATGCAGCTTTGTTGGGTTACCTGGGTTCCTTGCTGTTGTGAGATTTTTGCCATTCCTGTACAAGGGTGCACGGCTCTGAGGAATGGACCCACACCCAGCTTGAAGCCCTGACAATGGGGAGCCCTAGAAACTTCTGCTAAATCCTGGATACAGTGTGTCAGTGAATGCTGTCCATAGGCACTAACTCATCCTCAAAGTCTGAATCTTCCTCGATCGGGAGTATTTGGTAAAAAGCTCAGAATATGGTAAAGGTATCTTCTTTCTCTAAATGGCTTTTAAAGGCTAGAAATAGCAGCAGGATTTTCTTTCTTCCCTCAACCTTTACTTTTTCTTTCCTTCAAAACAAATGTTGATACTGCCTTTATTCATAATTGCCAAATGCTGGAAAACTGTCCAAATGTCCTCCAACAGTTGAATGGATAAACAAGCTGTGGTACGCCCACACAATGGAATACCACTTAGCAGTTAAAAGGCACAAATCACTGATACACAGCAACTGGGATGAATCTCAGATGCATTATGCTGAGTGAAAGTCAACCTCCACTTTTTGAAATTGTGGCACAAACAGACACCTAATCTTTTTCGAGTGGTTGTTGCTTCTGTTTTGTTTTTGTTTCATAAAAATAAGATTCTGTGATCCAGTTTCATTTCATATCTCTACCTAGAAGCATCAGTCTGTGCTTTTACATAAAAGATTTAGCTGAATATGCATGATAAATATTAAAACTCTGGTGGGAGTAAAGCAATTTAAAATTTAGAGAGATGGACAGAATATTAAATAAATAATTGTGAAGTGAATCTCAGAAAATCAGTGAATGTTATTAATTAGCTCTTTTGTGGGACTGCATATAGGAATTTCACAACCCCCCCCCCCAAAAATTCCCCACTGTTTAACTTAAAAACACCATTTTGATTTTACTTTAGCCCCTCTCTGTTCTTTATTGAATATCATTTAAACTACACTCTATACTCACTGGCCAAGGCTGTAGATCATTCAGTCCTTTTTCTAATTTCTCAATATCTGGAAACTTGGTGGCTCCGTCAGCATCTGCCATAAGGATCTTTTTACCTCGAGAACTGAATACACCCTGTATGTCAAAGTTCCAATTAAAAGAAAGTTGCTTAAAATCAAAGTTAAATTTGGTGACATAGCAATTTGTTCTGCTTTACTTAAAATATCCAAGAAAGAAATATTAGCTATGACATGGCAGGAAGCCAAAGTTCCCTGAAAACAACTGATAAGATCATTCCAGAAGTATCCAGTGTCTACTTCACGATTTTAAAAACTTTGTGAGGTCATACTACTAATACCTTGGAAAATATCGAGATGAGAAAATAGATTCGGATAAAGATACGCTGCATCAGTAAGAATAAAAATGTAAAATATCTACTATAAACAGGAACTGGGGGCTCCTTAGAGGAGTATATGGAGAAGATATTTGTGGAGATATTGAACAAATATAATACAGACAGCTTTGCTGTGAAATGCATCATAACATGACAGAGCTTTGGTATTTTTTACTATGGGATCTAAAATATTTAAAATTAATTGTTCAATAAAGAAATGTAGAATGCCACTAAAATTTAGGGAGTGTGGATATATTCAAATATTATTTTAGGCATCTGACACTTAGCAAACTTATGCCACTCAATTGTGAACTGATCAATCTTTAGGCAGAATATGGCCCCACCAGTGCCTATTTCACACAGAAACTGTGCATCAACTCTTAATTTCATGGTGCATTTGAGTGAATACATTGTTTCTTAAGTGTAAATATACTGTCACTTAACAGTGTGCCTATAGATAAGACACACATATACAAATTTAGGGGGCTTCCTCAGTAGCTCAGCTGGAAGAACTGCTTGCAATGCAGGAAATCCCAGTTTGGTCCCTGGGTTGGGAAGATCCCCTAGAGGAGGGCATGGCAACCCACTCCAGTATTCTTGCCTGAAGAATTCCATGGACAGAGGAGGCTAGTCAGCTACAATCCATGGGATCACAAAGAGCTGGAACACGACTAAGTGACTAAGCACAGCACAGCACAGCACGGACAAATCTAGACAGAAATTTGATCATCTATTCTAAACCATTAAGCCACTTATTAGTAAATGTGATGTCTTTTTATCATGCTACTGCTACTGCTAAGTCGCGTCCGAGTCTGTGCGACCCCAGAGACAGCAGCCCACCAGGCTCCCCCATCCCTGGGATTCTCCAGGCAAGAACACTAGAGTGGGTTGCCATTTCCTTCTCCAATGCATGAAAGTGAAAAGTGAAAGAGAAGTCGCTCAGTCGTGTCTGACTCATAGCGACCCCATGGACTGCAGGCTCCTCCGTCCATGGGATTTGCCAGGCAAGAATACTGGAGTGGGTTGCCATTGCCTTCTCCCCTTTTTATCATACTCATTAGAATATGGGTAAAAAAGCAGAAATAAGAAGTTGTATTTAATATCTGAACATCATATATTAAGTTTTTGAAAAGAGAAACACTACAAGGCACAAAATCTGTAGCTATACATTTGAGATTAAAAAAATAATAATAATAAAGGAGTAACTCAGTGATACACCATAGGCGGTTTCTTGAATGTGGGCGACCCTTCTGATTCTATCACTGAGGACCTCCACCTCACTGCTAGATCAAGATGAATACTTCTTTCCGAATCACCCAGCACATCATAGCTATGGCATGATATTTTCTTTTTATTATGATCACATTATATATACATATATGTAAGAAGTTATTAAAAGCAATTTACCAGCCTTATTTGAAAGAGTGGTATTTAACCACCAAGTTGCAGAATGTACATGTGCTGTAATCGACAAAAGAAGCTATTCAAAATACCTTCATCTTTCAGATAAAAATGTTGAAATTAGGTTATTACCATCCTAATCGCTCCGCCCTTTCCACGGTTCTTCACCAGTGTTATCACTCGCACTTTGTCACTTCCGTATTTCTGGCAGTACTTAAAAGCTACCTGTCAAATTACATAAAAGTCAGAATTAAAACGAATTTGAGTTCCGAGACAGTAACAGAAACTGGGTTTTTGATTTTGGCTTAAACACTTGACATTCTAGTTGCTGCCTCTTTGTGACCAGGTGACACCCACAGCGGGTTCTGGTGGCCTAGAGAAGCTGCTGAGTTCCTGGGGCCAAGATCCGAGCCTGACTGCTCAGGTCACAGCTCCCTTTCCTGCAGAGGAGGCACCAGAACAGGCAGTGGCTGTCTCTTTTTTCTTGGCTCCTCTGCCTAAGCTACAGAGCTTCTAGGGAAAATAAAAATAAAAGCCACGTGCTCCTTGACTGTTACACATTTGTGACTGGGTTCCCAGAACTGCTTAAAGACCTGTTTACTTGTCAGCAGCCAACCTTACTCCCCAGAGAAGCTGTCTGTATCCTACACCATTTCCCCCACATCTTCTCCTCGAATTCCTCACTCTCAGCAGAGAATCCCACCAGACTTGTCCTCTTCTGTGTCTTCAACCTTTCTCTCTGCTGGCTCCTCAGCAGACTTACCTTTGAAGTCTGGTCTTTGCTGCCATCGTCAACTATTATCACCTCATAAGTGAAGGTGGGATCTTGTTTCTGCAAAAAGCAAAAATAAAATACCACTATTCGGCATGGCCGACATCAAGAATTCTAATCAAGTTGTAAGGAAGCTAAAAAAGCAACTAGTGTTTTTTTACTGTTTATGTGTATAAATATGAATATAAATTTAAGTGTACAAAGCACACTTACAGAATGTAACTGTACAAAATGTATAATGTGTAAAAAGGCCAAGGCAACAGGCTAAGCACAGAGGCCAGGGCCGTGACAGCCTGAGAATGGCCGGCACCGCCTCTCATTGCGGATCCAGCCTGGGGTCCACAGCTTGGTGACCCGTTCTGGTATTAATTAGACGTCAGAGAAAACATGATACCTGTCTGTCTTCCAGATAACCCAGAGCTTCATCCATCATTACAGGCACTTAAAGAAAATAATAATAGTAAATATATATATATATATACACACACACACACATATATAAACTGCTTTTGAAAATCACTTTCTCCCAGCACACAGTGTATGTAGCAAAGAAGCCTGACTAACTAAGCCCTCCTGGGCTGTGCCCCCAGAGGCTATTTCTATCTGGAACATCTGTCTTCTGCTCCCCTCTCTCTCATCACTTCTCTTCAACACTTTAGCCTCAGACTGGATGCTCTTTTCTCGTCTAATCCACACTCATCCTTTCTCATCTAATCCACAACCACCAACCGTGCACTCTCTCTACAGCCAAGTATCAAGGCTCTGGCCAAGTTCAGACTTTCAATTTCCCTTTCTTCCCAAACTACCCCTTACCAGAAGAATCAAGGAGGGCTTACACCGTTTTTCTTCATTGTATGAAGGCACGACCACAGAAAGCTGTTTGGTAGGTGAGTCCTGAATGCTGGGTAAGGCTTCCCTCTGGCCCCTGGCATTTAAGAAGAACTTCTCTTCTTCATGTCGATGAAGGTGTGGCATCTCTGTAGCAGTTATAAATGCAACAAAGGAAATCTAAAAGCAGATATGTTAATAAGAGATTATATTGTGGTGACCTTTTAAAACATGTGTTAGAATAGGGGCATCCCTGGTGGCTTGGATGGTAAAGAATCTGCCTGCAATGCACGAGACCTGAGTTTGACCCCTGGGTCGGGAAGATCCCCGGAGGAGGGCATGGCAACCCACTCCAGTATTCTTGCCTGGAGAATCCCACGGACAGAGGAGCCTGGTGGGCCACAGTCCATGGGGTCGCAAAGAGTCAGACATGACTGAGTGACTAACAGTTACATTAGAATACATCATTTACATGATGCTTCCCCCATGAGGTGAAATATTTACTGTTTTTAGTCCATTAACAGTGGTCTGNATGGCAACCCACTCCAGTATTCTTGCCTGGAGAATCCCACGGACAGAGGAGCCTGGTGGGCCACAGTCCATGGGGTCGCAAAGAGTCAGACATGACTGAGTGACTAACAGTTACATTAGAATACATCATTTACATGATGCTTCCCCCATGAGGTGAAATATTTACTGTTTTTAGTCCATTAACAGTGGTCTGGAGGTGACTTCAAAACTCCAACCCTTCATCTCTTCTTGTAAACTGATTACTATTGCCCTTTCTTCCCTTACTAAGGTACTAATGCCCCAGGAGGCTCTCTGTGTCCTGTCATGCCCCAGGCTTCTGTCATCTCAGATCTAAGAAAGAACAGTCACTACGGAAGTGACACCTACCCTGAGATACCCTGAACTCCAATCCCTTGCCCCACTCCCCCCAGAGCCTCTGTGACAAAGGGAGAGCCTGTGGGCGAGGGCAGACCTCTCACTCAGGACCAGGCTGATCCAGGGTTGCAAGGAAAGCGTTTGCCAGCCCCAGAATAAGGACAAAAAAGCTGACGAATATATACTCATCCCAGATTTCAGTTCAGAACATAGAATTTTTTGGAGCCAAGTATCAAGTTTGGAGCCTGTAGGCACTATGAACTGCTAACATTATATAGCCCTCTTCCAGATTCACTAGGGACCTGGCTTTGGAAATAAACATTCTTTGTAGCCCCATTTCTACTGATATAATTTCTGCTTTCAAAACAATCAACCTACCAACTTTTGGAATGCAATTCATTTGTAATTCAATGGCCATTTATAAAATCCCACTGGAAACATACGGAAAGTGAATGTGCTTCTGATTGGCACGAATATGAAGGCAGTGTTTAGTCAAGGCTATGGTTTTCCTGTGGTCATGTATGGATGTGAGAGTTGGACTGTGAAGAAAGCTGAGCGCCGAAGAATTGATGGTTTTGAACTGTGGTGTTGGAGAAGACTCCTGAGAGTCCCTTGGACTGCAAGGAGATCCAACCAGTCCATTGTGAAGGAGATCAGCCCTGGGTGTTCTTTGGAAGGAATGATGCTAAAGCTGAAACTCCAGTACTTTGGCCACCTCATGCGAAGAGCTGACTCACTGGAAAAGACTCTGATGCTGGGAGGGATTGGGGGCAGGAGGAGAAGGGGATGACAGAGAATGAGATGGTTGGATGGTATCACCGACTCAATGGACATGAGTCTGAGTGAACTCCAGGAGATGGTGATGGACAGGGAGCCCTGGCATGCTGCGATTCATGGGGTCGCAAAGAGTCGGACACGACTCAGTGACTGAACTGAACTGAACTGAAGGCAGTGTGCTGCCTAGTGGTTAAAGAGTTGCTGCTCTGTACTCCAAGCGACCAGACTGTGGTTACTAATTTCAATTTCCTACTAAAAGTAACCAGTGCTCCGAAGAGAAATAGCTGATTCAAGTGGGTTAGCAGTCAGGCTAGGAAGCTACAAACATAATGACAAAGTGGCCAGCTTGACTGGGTCCAACTAAACAGGGAAGAATTGAAGCTTCAAAAAGAATAACTAGTGCAGCATATCAGAACATAGGAAAAACTGTATACCAGGGGTTTGTAATGATACTGAAAATAAAAAATTAATTAATCACCTTTGTAAGAAGCTAGGGAACCATCTCATTATTTTGAAAACTTGCCTTTTATCTTTACCTTTTAAAATATGAAAGGTATTTCAGGAAAACTGAATAATTGCGGATGAATTTTTTTCATTACAAAATTCGAGGTAACACGTGAAGCAATTACAATATTCCACTCTGCAACCCCCAGTGAAACAGTGGATTTAGGCAGTGATCATCAATGGCTGCTAAAACCATTAGGTTAATGACAAACTTAATGATTGGTGGGTCAAGCTAGTAACTCCTGAAGCTGTGAATCCCACTAGACACCAAAGAAAATCAGACATCACGTGCTTCGTGATACGACACAAAAGGAGTAATCGGCACCATTCACACACTTCTCTTGATTAAAACTCAAACATGCATTTCATCAAATTGCAACTGTAACCAGCAGTTCACAGGAAATTCAGGGGACAGAGCAAAATGCTAAGTCACCTAAGGGATGCAGTTAGTAAAATCCAGATTGTGAGAAATTCTACAGAACAAATGACTGTTTATGAAACACAAGAAAAAAAAAAGAGGAGAAATTGTTTAAGAGACTTGAGACAAACTGATCTAGTGCTAAGTGTGTGTGGATACTGAATGAAACAAACAAGTTATACAAATACAAACCAGTTATACTAATACAAAGGCATTTGAACCAACATTGTATTTTAAATCAATTAACGTTAAATGAACTTAAAACTGCGAAACCTTATTGTGATTATGTTTTTAGAAGGGGGTCCTAACTTCAGAGAAAAATGCTTAACATTTACAGATTAAATGTGATGTCTTGGACTTGTTTCAAAATTAATTCAGAAAAGAAGTGGTAAAGAGAGAGTGCGGAGATTATATGTGAAACAAGACTGATGTGTTCTGTGCTCCTGCTCTGGCATCTACAAACACGAAGTTCCACTAGTTGGGTGACATTGTGTCCACGTTTCCAACATCAGCTTCCTCACCAGTCAAGGAAAACTAATGATAACATTTCTGTCAGTTGCTGCTTTAAAGATTAAAAGAAATAATCCTGGTTGAAAGCTGAATACACTATCTAACATAATGGAAGTATTCAATAAACGGAAGCTCTTATAACCACTTTGAGCTACTAGGATCAAAAACTTTTAGTACAACCTCATGAAGTGCACATTTAACAGAGTCAACACAAGACAGATTCAACCTAGGATTCTGTCAAAGTCTGCTCCACCAAAACCCTGAAAAAAAAAAACAAATCTCCATATACTACTAAGGAAAAAATAGACCTCTTCACTCACGCAGACACAAACACTAAACAAGTCAGGATACATTGCTTGTTCTCTATCTAAACTACCTCTAAGCTGTAAATTCTGAGAAGCTGGCCCAGTGGCCTCCCTAGCAATTCTACCTAGGCTGCTAACCTCAACGTCAAGGAAGCGGAAATCTCTTCCTTTACTAACTAGATGGCGGGCCCATCCCAAATTATATGGGAGAAAGTTCACTTGGCAAACTTTCTACGACTTATGGATCAAGAAGTGTCACAATGTTTCTGTGTTTCCACAGAAGTGGCAAAGAAAATCTGCGTTTGAATACCACTGTACTGTTTTCGTGCAGATGCAGTAGACTTAGGGTGCTGAATTCTGGGCCATAACGACCCTCAACAATACGGTAACACCAGGCCTGGACCAGCTGGGTCTTCCTGATCCGCTGATTTATCCACTCTGCTAATAGCTGGCTTTGGTCAGTGCTGTTACCACTTTCCATTTGCTTAACTATACCAAGAAAGGAGTGTCTAGAAAGCACACACGTTCTGGGGGAGGTGCTCAGGATCTCCCTGGGTAGGGCCAGAACTGCAGACCCGGGAGGAAATCTTGGAGAAGTCAGGGCTGAGAGGGCGGATGGGCAGAAGGTCCGGCAACCAGGGGACTAAGAGAAGACGGGGTGGGCATGTCCCAGTGAACGCAAGTGCTAGGGTCTGGGCACGCAAGGAGAAGGAGCTCCAAAATAAAAACAAAGAACTGAAGAAAAGGGGGTGTGAAATTCTGGGGTCTAGGCTTGGGGAAGCGTGGTGCAAGGACACGTCAAAGAGCGGACAGCTCAGAGGAGAGGATGCCTGGGGGGTCGCGCCTCCAGGAGCGCAGTGAGCCCAGGCCCGCGTCTGTCCCCAACCCCTCTCACCAGAATCAGGGCCGCGGCGGCCAGCGCCACGCCGAGCACCGCCAGCTGCAGCAAAAGCGGAGCCATCCTCCATGCCGGGCCGCCAGCCGCCCTATCCCGCGCTTACACACACGCGGAAATGCGGCCGCGCAGCCCCGCCTCCTGCCCGCAGAGAGGCCACGCCAGCTGGGCGCCCGCCACCCACAGCGCCACCTCGCGGCCTGACTCGGTCACGCCCGGAGACCTGCGCTGCCTACAGCGCCACCGCGTGACGAGATGAAGACTATGTTGTGTGCGAGCGGCTCTGTTCAAACGCAGTAGGGTTGTCAGAATCAGCAAGGAGAAATAAACGGATGTCCACTTAAATTGAATTTCAGATAGCAACGGATCGATTTTCAACAGCATTATTAAAATATAACACACACTCAAAGTTCACCCATTTAAGAGTTTTTGTTATATTAACTTTGAAAAACTGATAAACTTTCCCATTTTAACCAGTTTATGTGCCTACTACAGGGACACTGATTGCATTCACAGCTTCCTGCAACAATCACTACCGGCTATTTCTAAAACTTTCCCAGCTCTCCCGCAGCTTCTGGTAACAACTAATAACAGGAACAATTTTGCGTGTACTCTTTGTTCACTTGACATTCAAATTGAATCAGATGCCCTGCGTTTTATCAGCAACCCTTTCTAGGAAGGAGGTGGAGTGGTTTTGAGCCACGACACAGTCTACAACGAAAGTTGCTTCTTTGAAGCCCACTCTTGGCAGCTGCGTAATGTAACCTGATGTGGATAACCAGCGTACAGAATTTTTAAATTTTCGGTGCTCTAGCAGGAGGCTTTTACCTGGAAGAAGGCAAGCCCAGGGCTCAGCCTAAGGAGGAGGGAGAAAGAACGCAGAAACATTGGAATAATGCTCCACGCTCAACACTTGATTCTTTGCTATAACGTCGATCTTCTCTGAAACTTTTGAATGGTGGCTTCCCTGGTGGTTTAGCGATAAAGAATCCGCCTTCAATGCAGAAGAAACAGGAGACATGGGTTCCACTCCTGGTTTGGGAAGATCTTCGCACTTTAATATTCTTGCCTGGAGAATTCCAAGGACAGAAGAGGCTGATGGGTTATAGTCCATCGGGTCGCAAAAAGTCTCATTCTACAGAAGAGACTAAGCACGCACGCTTGAACTATCAAAACTGTTTCTAAACAAACACTCGTAACTTCCGTAAAAGCCGATTCGCCAAAAAACGTCACGGTCAAGAAAACCTAAAGGGGCGACTTGCTAGGGGTGGTCGAAGCGAAGCCATGCGGGAAACTACCCTCGCCTCTTCTACCTCTACTCTGGCCCATACAACCCTGCCTTCTACATATTAGGCAGCAGAATCAGTGTTGAAAGTGCCGAAGCGAAACAGCAGCGCGGGCCGGAGGGGCGGTGATCCGCGGGCGCGGGCGCGGGCGCAGGCGCAGATCCGCGGGCGGAAGATGGCGGCTGGGTTCAAGTGAGTGCGGCAGGCTGGCGGGCGCGGGTTTGTAGCCTAGCGGTCGGCAGCTACTCTACTCTTGGGATTTTCTCATCGGGAGGCCACCCCACCTGGTTCCCATTTGTTTCCACCGCAGAAGCAGACGTTGGGCGGGAGAACTGAAGGTGGTCGTAGTGAAGGGAAAGGGCGCATCTTCTCCCCAGTGATGGGAAGTCGTGTGTTGAGCCGGTACCCGCCGCGAGCGCTAGGCTTGGTGTGTAGCAGACTTTGCTGCCCAGGAGAGAGAGACACTTGTAATCTTGTAAGAAGCGTTGCGTCAAAACCTCGGGGCGCCCTGCTTTCCCTGCCCAGTAGTTTCTGTGTAAAAGCATTCTGCCTCGTTAGAAAGGTTTTCCTTAAGCGTTTTTGGTGCTGCTCTCTGGGGAAGGCTGTAGCTTTTCGTTCTGAGTCTAGTTTTAAATGGATGAAATAAATAGGATTCCAAAGGAAACCAGTTATATTAAAACCACCATGTATTTGTATAAACTCTGGGGTTTTGACACAGTGAAATATCTGTTTTGGAATTAACTTTCTTAGATAAGGCCTAGTGGGAAGTCTAAAGTAACTCCTGAAATTTCGAAGTAACGATACGTCATACCTTGCTGCTGCTGCTAAGTTGCTTCAGTCGTGTCCGACTCTGTGCGACCCCATAGACGGAAGCCCACCAGGCTCCCCCGTCCCTGGGATTCTCCAGGCAAGAACACTGGAGTGGGTTGCCATTTCCTTCTCCAGTGCATGAAAGTGAAAAGTGAAAGGGAAGTCGCTCAGTCGTGTGAGACTCTTAGCGACCTTATGGACTAGAGCCTACCATGCTCCTCCGTCCATGGGATTTTCCAGGCAAGAGTACTGGAGTGGGGTGCCATTGCCTTCTCCACTTACCTTAGGCAACTATAAAGTAAAAACGAAAACATTTAATCTGTGGCTGTTAAAGTCGCAGGTACGGCTAATGTTATAGTGGTTTTTTTAATCGCCTATGCTCATAATCGAAGAATATGCTAAATTTAAGTCATGGGGTAGTGAAAATAAATACGTAATTTTTTTTTCCCCTTCTAACAAAGTATTCCTGCTTCAAAGTGTGAGTGATGNTGGCCCATACAACCCTGCCTTCTACATATTAGGCAGCAGAATCAGTGTTGAAAGTGCCGAAGCGAAACAGCAGCGCGGGCCGGAGGGGCGGTGATCCGCGGGCGCGGGCGCGGGCGCAGGCGCAGATCCGCGGGCGGAAGATGGCGGCTGGGTTCAAGTGAGTGCGGCAGGCTGGCGGGCGCGGGTTTGTAGCCTAGCGGTCGGCAGCTACTCTACTCTTGGGATTTTCTCATCGGGAGGCCACCCCACCTGGTTCCCATTTGTTTCCACCGCAGAAGCAGACGTTGGGCGGGAGAACTGAAGGTGGTCGTAGTGAAGGGAAAGGGCGCATCTTCTCCCCAGTGATGGGAAGTCGTGTGTTGAGCCGGTACCCGCCGCGAGCGCTAGGCTTGGTGTGTAGCAGACTTTGCTGCCCAGGAGAGAGAGACACTTGTAATCTTGTAAGAAGCGTTGCGTCAAAACCTCGGGGCGCCCTGCTTTCCCTGCCCAGTAGTTTCTGTGTAAAAGCATTCTGCCTCGTTAGAAAGGTTTTCCTTAAGCGTTTTTGGTGCTGCTCTCTGGGGAAGGCTGTAGCTTTTCGTTCTGAGTCTAGTTTTAAATGGATGAAATAAATAGGATTCCAAAGGAAACCAGTTATATTAAAACCACCATGTATTTGTATAAACTCTGGGGTTTTGACACAGTGAAATATCTGTTTTGGAATTAACTTTCTTAGATAAGGCCTAGTGGGAAGTCTAAAGTAACTCCTGAAATTTCGAAGTAACGATACGTCATACCTTGCTGCTGCTGCTAAGTTGCTTCAGTCGTGTCCGACTCTGTGCGACCCCATAGACGGAAGCCCACCAGGCTCCCCCGTCCCTGGGATTCTCCAGGCAAGAACACTGGAGTGGGTTGCCATTTCCTTCTCCAGTGCATGAAAGTGAAAAGTGAAAGGGAAGTCGCTCAGTCGTGTGAGACTCTTAGCGACCTTATGGACTAGAGCCTACCATGCTCCTCCGTCCATGGGATTTTCCAGGCAAGAGTACTGGAGTGGGGTGCCATTGCCTTCTCCACTTACCTTAGGCAACTATAAAGTAAAAACGAAAACATTTAATCTGTGGCTGTTAAAGTCGCAGGTACGGCTAATGTTATAGTGGTTTTTTTAATCGCCTATGCTCATAATCGAAGAATATGCTAAATTTAAGTCATGGGGTAGTGAAAATAAATACGTAATTTTTTTTTCCCCTTCTAACAAAGTATTCCTGCTTCAAAGTGTGAGTGATGCACACCTGGATTCATTCTCTTTTTAAAGAGGCCTAGGGTTTTGGTCTCCATCCTTATACTTGTTTAAAGCAGAATTAAAATCAGTTCAAGTGTGATTGTTATTGCAAAGGTAGCTACGTTTTATAATTAGCAACATGTGGCAACATAAACTAGAATTCATAACTGAAACTTAGTTACAAATTTTGGAGATTTCTGCTCCATCACCCCACTATTAAGATTGTTGCATTTCTGGATTTATATTGATAAATTTATCTCATATTTTTCACATGTCTTTCAGAACTGTGGAACCTCTGGAGTATTACAGGAGATTTCTGGTAAGTAAAGGTGATTATGTGATGCCTTTTGATAATACTATCATATGCTTTTTTCATAAATAAAAATATTAATTATGTTATTCACCTAATGTTCTAATTATACTTCCGTTTTTAAAAGACAATTTTAAAGTAATACAGATTAATTTATTTGAATTAATGAGGTTCAGTGTGTTTTCCCTGGTCTGTGTAAAATATACATGTAGCTGTAATCTACTTTCATCTATTTACTTAGAAAGAGAATTGCCGTCCTGATGGAAGAGAACTTGGTGAATTCAGAACCACAACTGTCAACGTAGGTGAGAATACTTTGAGTTCTAAAAGAGAATGTTGAAGTTGCTTTAGTTCTAAAAATAGAATTTTTTTTCTTAATAACAACTTTTTATTTGTAGAGTTTTTTTTAACTCACTCTCCTCTTACTAGTGGGCTTCCCAAATGTCTTGGTGCATAAAGAATCTACCTGCAGTGCAGGAGACAGGTTTGATCCTTGGGTGGGGAAGATCCCCAGGGGAAGGAAATAGCAACCCACTCCAGTATTCTTGCCTGGAAAATCCCATAGACAGAGGAACCTGGCCGGCTACTCAAAAGAGTCGCATACGACTGAGCAGCTAAGCACATCCTTTCAGTTTTTATGTTCATATTAAATTTTAAAGTAACTCTGAAGTGTTTCCCCCCTTCCTTCAAAAGTTGTAAGCTTTGGTTTCCTTCTATATCTTACATTATTAAATCTTGTGTTGCAAACATGGGATTTTCCAATTTTACCCATATGACATTCCCAGGTTTTAGCCTCTGAGCCATTTAAACGGTGTTTCAGACAAATTCTACAAGGTTTAAGGAATTACAGTGATTTTTCTGTCAAGAGATTTTAATTTTTATAACAGCCCTGTGATTGAATGACGAATGATTCAGTAAAAATCAAGAAAATAAATAATTCCTAATACAATTTGGTTGACCCTTGAACAGTGAAGGGGTTAGGAGCACTGACCTTCACAGAGTTGAAAATCCGAGTATGATCTTACCGTTATGGATTGGCACTCCGTATCCAAGGTTCAGCGTCCTTAGATTCAACCAACTGTGGATCATGTAGTACCTGTCTCTTATACACATCTGCGCGGGTTTGTAGCCTAGCGGTCGGCAGCTACTCTACTCTTGGGATTTTCTCATCGGGAGGCCACCCCACCTGGTTCCCATTTGTTTCCACCGCAGAAGCAGACGTTGGGCGGGAGAACTGAAGGTGGTCGTAGTGAAGGGAAAGGGCGCATCTTCTCCCCAGTGATGGGAAGTCGTGTGTTGAGCCGGTACCCGCCGCGAGCGCTAGGCTTGGTGTGTAGCAGACTTTGCTGCCCAGGAGAGAGAGACACTTGTAATCTTGTAAGAAGCGTTGCGTCAAAACCTCGGGGCGCCCTGCTTTCCCTGCCCAGTAGTTTCTGTGTAAAAGCATTCTGCCTCGTTAGAAAGGTTTTCCTTAAGCGTTTTTGGTGCTGCTCTCTGGGGAAGGCTGTAGCTTTTCGTTCTGAGTCTAGTTTTAAATGGATGAAATAAATAGGATTCCAAAGGAAACCAGTTATATTAAAACCACCATGTATTTGTATAAACTCTGGGGTTTTGACACAGTGAAATATCTGTTTTGGAATTAACTTTCTTAGATAAGGCCTAGTGGGAAGTCTAAAGTAACTCCTGAAATTTCGAAGTAACGATACGTCATACCTTGCTGCTGCTGCTAAGTTGCTTCAGTCGTGTCCGACTCTGTGCGACCCCATAGACGGAAGCCCACCAGGCTCCCCCGTCCCTGGGATTCTCCAGGCAAGAACACTGGAGTGGGTTGCCATTTCCTTCTCCAGTGCATGAAAGTGAAAAGTGAAAGGGAAGTCGCTCAGTCGTGTGAGACTCTTAGCGACCTTATGGACTAGAGCCTACCATGCTCCTCCGTCCATGGGATTTTCCAGGCAAGAGTACTGGAGTGGGGTGCCATTGCCTTCTCCACTTACCTTAGGCAACTATAAAGTAAAAACGAAAACATTTAATCTGTGGCTGTTAAAGTCGCAGGTACGGCTAATGTTATAGTGGTTTTTTTAATCGCCTATGCTCATAATCGAAGAATATGCTAAATTTAAGTCATGGGGTAGTGAAAATAAATACGTAATTTTTTTTTCCCCTTCTAACAAAGTATTCCTGCTTCAAAGTGTGAGTGATGCACACCTGGATTCATTCTCTTTTTAAAGAGGCCTAGGGTTTTGGTCTCCATCCTTATACTTGTTTAAAGCAGAATTAAAATCAGTTCAAGTGTGATTGTTATTGCAAAGGTAGCTACGTTTTATAATTAGCAACATGTGGCAACATAAACTAGAATTCATAACTGNCCATCACTTCATGGGAAATAGATGGGGAAACAGTGGAAACAGTGTCAGACTTTATTTTGGGGGGCTCCAAAAATCACTGCAGATGTTGATTGCAGCCATGAAATTAAAAAACACTTGGTCCTTGGAAGGAAAGTTATCACCAACCTAGATAGCATATTGAAAAGTAGAGACATTACTTTGCCAACAAAGGTGCATCTAGTCAAAGCTATGGTTTTTCCAGTGGTCATGTATGGATGTGAGTTGAACTGTGAAGAAAGCTGAGCACCGAAGAATTGATGCTTTTGAACTGTGGTGTTGGAGAAGACTTTTGAGAGTCCCTTGGACTGCAAGGAGGTCCGACCAGTCCATCCTAAAGGAGATCAGTCCTGGGTATTCACTGGAAGGACGGATGCTGAAGCTGAAACTCCAATACTTTGGCTACCTCAAGAGAAGAGTTGACTTATTGGAAAAGACCCTGATGCTGGGAGGGATTAGGGGCAGGAGGAGAAGGGGACAACAGAGGATGAGATGGCTGGATGGCATCACCGACTTGATGGGACATCAGGTTGGGTAAACTCTGGGAGTTGGTGATGGATAGGAAGGCCTGGCATGCTGCAATTCGTGGGGTCACAGAGTTAGACAAGACTGAGCAACTGAACTGAACTGAATCCTCTGAAGAGTCACTGGAAATTTTTCTCTCCAAATAGTTCAGTATAAGCTGACTCCAAAGTCTCTGCTTTGACTACACTGAGCTCTGAGTTAGTCTAAGTTGAGATTCTTCCTCAATAAAGGTGGGGTGACATTTCACAAGACTCGCCTGTTTAGGGGCTTAATATTGTCTCATTTGAGGTTGGGGTTTAAATTCAGATTCTTGGCTACTGAGTAAGAAGAGAGGTGGGGCAGAACTTTTAAGAACCTCCAGTCATTTTGCTGAGGTGCACTAGTCGGCTTTGCCTTACTGCCTTGCAGAGCTAGTGNCTATTAAGTCCTAATTCACACACTATAAGCTACTAGAATGAGAAAAAACTGCAGTCTAGAAAAGTGCAGTCTAGATAACCATGATAAACTAGAGTCAACTGCTTGGGTAATTGTACAAAATCTTGCTAACAAAATTTAGCATGAGGTAAACAACTGCTGTTAATATATGTAGGTCAAAACACTTTATCAAAATAATGATAAATATCTCAGTGTCTTAATCAATAGTTCACACATTAAAAGATGTGTATAAGAGACAGCTCCCAGGCACAGTGGATGCTCATGATGTTGCTAAGATGGTCTTTGGTAGAGCCTTCCTTGACTGATTGCTGCCTTCACAATTCTCTAGTAGCTTCTTTCATAGGAAACGTTTGTATGCTTCTAGGAATTTGGAGCACCACCAACAGATGCCCCTGATAAAGGATATGTTGGTAAGTTAAACGCTTTTGTAATTTTTTAAATAAATACTTTAATATTATAATTAAATCTTAGTGGGTGAATGAAAATTATTCAGAAGCTTCAGACAGTCCTGAAAAGTTTAATGTATGTTAGAAGATAGTGTAAATTAAGTTAAATAATCCTGTTAAATATTGAAATTGTTAAAAGGAGATAGTATAACAACAAGGTACAGAATTTTGTAAACACCTTTGTCAAACTTGTTTGACCAGTTTATACAGGTGTCATCAACCATCAACCTTTGACTCTTAGGCAAAGGGCTGTAATTGCAAACTTCTATTTCCATAAACACTTCCTTTATACCACTATGATTTTTTTCTTAATTTGGACCATCCTTTCTTCATGATGGGAACCAACATTTTAAAAATGCACAACAGCTGGTATGATTAGTGAGGCTATATACTGTTAAAAATTGGGGTACTTTGAAAGAAACCTAAAAACTTTTGTGGATAATTTACAATTGAAGGAAGTCTTAAATGCTTAGGGTGCTGTGTAGTGGTGTATTATTTTTGTGCAGAGAAAGTCAGAAAATATCAATTTTACCTAAGCCTAAGATTTTCACGAAAAATGGAAAAGAATGTAGTTGATGTGTTATATAATGCTTTCCACTTGCCTTTGCAGTGGATAACGCCTTTAAACCAGAGGTGGAATTTGGTTCACAGCTGCAGTGTTTCTTTCAGTTCCTAATGTGGATCTATCACCTCTGTGTTCATGGAGATTTCGGTCTGGCCCTCCTGGAGAAGAGGCCCAAGTGGCCAGCCAGTTCATTGCAGATGTCATTGAAAAGTAAGATTATTATGATAAAAGTTTGACTGTCATTCATTTTAGAGTTTTTGAACATTTGTTTACTGTGCTCTTTGTCTTTAAATCAAGTTCACAGATAATTCAGAAAGAAGACTTATGCATCTCTTCAGGAAAGGTAAGAGGGAGTAAAGAAGCTTTTTATTAATTCGGAGTTTTTATTAATTCTGAAGTGTTTTTTGGGGTGGGGAAAATTTTAAAAACACACTAGCCTTAAATACAGATATCTAGATGGAATTAAAAAAAAAAAATCACTCCTACTCTGTAACTTATCTAGATAAACTGTAGTTCACACACACAAAAAAAACCCAGTAAATTTTGATTACTTCATCTTTTAAGCTGATATAATCTTTTTTCAACTAATAATGCAGTCATTAAAAATTTTTTTCCAGCAGAAAGTTAATATCTGATCAGCTAACATGTGTTTAAGGTGAATCCACATTATAAATTTCAAGTCTGTTTGAAAACTTTGAACTACATTGACAAGTACCTAGAGGCTTCTCATGTTTGATTATATTTATTTATTAAGCAGTATAAGACCTAAAATTTTCATGTATTAAGGTTTCTGTGGTAAAATACATTTTGAGTCTCATTTTCAGAAGCAATTCCCTCATCTGCTAACTTAGCAGTAAGAATGGAAATTCCTCCTACATCTCTAGCTCCCTTGAGGGGAAATGGAGATGTTCACTTGTCAGCTTTTGGTAGTTAGAAGCCAGCTTTTACCAAACTTGCTCAGTTTTTTACTTTATAAAGGTGAATTTTTTCTTAAGTTTTTGCCTCAAAAGTTGATTGTTTAACCAAGGATGTGGCTTGTGAGTAGAAACAAATACCACATTATACCCATCAGAAAGCTTTAATTTGTCAACTCTGTTTTAGCTTGCTTGGGTTTTGTACTGTGATCTCATTTGCCTCAACCATGATGGAAACATTTTGGATGCTTGTACCTTTGCTCTGTTAGCAGCTTTAAAAAATGGTAAGCAACTTTAATAAAAGGGAATATTCCTACTTCCATGCCAGTGTTCCGTTTTGGTAAAATTTTCTAAAGGTTTTTGTGAAGATTTACCTATCCACATGTTTCTAAATTAAAGAAAAACAATGTTAATATCCACCATATTTGCTTTAATTGTTCTGTTTTTTGAAGTAATACTTCTGCTACTGTATAGCATATGGAACTCTGCTTAGTGTTAATGTGGAAGCCTGGCTGGGAGGGGGACTTGGGGGAGAATGGATACATGTATATGTATGGCCTAGTCCCTTCCCTTTCACTTGAAACTGTGCCAACATTGTTTGTTAACTGGCTATGTATGTGTGAGTGCTAAGTCTCTTCAGTCATGTCTGACTCTGTGCAGCCCGTCAGGCTCCTCTGGGATTCTCCAGGCAAGAATACTGGAGAGGGTTGCCATGCCCTCCTAAACCCTAATACAAAATAAAGTTTTAAACAAAAAAATACTTCTGGACAAGTTTAAACAGAGGGAAACGTAAATTAACCAAGCATAGAATGCCCTGTTTAACTGGAGTGAGAAACTGACTTTACATATTTGCCTTTTTGTAGTACAGTTGCCTGAAGTTACTATAAATGAAGAAACTGCTTTAGCAGAAGTTAATTTAAAGAAGAAAAGTTATTTGAATATTAGAACTCATCCAGTTGCAACTTCCTTTGCTGTGTTTGATGAGTAAGTTAATCAAAAGGTTATGTATTTAACTGAAGGGCAAAGATTCTTACAAGTAGAATTTTCAGCTTGCTACTAACTTTTCTGGTTTCTACTGGTTCTAACGCCCACCTAAGCTAAAATGCAGGTAGTAAGTTTAGTTTACTTTTCTAAAATAAAATGTGTCTCATGGGTTGATAATGTATACCTTTTTATTTTAAAAATAGCACTCTGCTTATAGTTGATCCTACTGAAGAGGAGGAACATCTGGCAACGGGAACCCTAACAGTTGTAATGGACGAGGAAGGCAGGCTCTGTTGTCTTCACAAACCAGGCATGCACTTTCCTTCCGTCTCAGTACTGATGAAAACAGAGCATCTTTACATTAGGGAGGGCCAAATGGAATGTGGGAGGTTTTATTTACTTAAGATGCCTTGCATCTTATATGTCAGTGGTTCTTAAACTTCAGAAGGTCTTATTAACAACATACCTACAAATCTTGAGACCATATCACTGGTTTATATTATTCAAATTTTGTTTTATAACTTGACATGATGTAGGTCATGTAAGAAGTGTTGGCACAATTTTTCAGGTGGAAGTGGACTGACTGGAGCTAAACTTCAAGACTGTATGAGCCGAGCAGTTACAAGACACAAAGAAGTAAAAAAACTGATGGATGAAGTATTTAAGAGTATGAAACCCAAATGAGCAACCACATTTTCAAAACAGATTTGTAAAAACTGTATTTGTTATATTGTGCACAAACCTTTTATACTAAATAAATACCAAACTACATTCTTTTGAAAGATGTTTCTAGTATTTCTCAGGTCACTTCTGTATTATGTACAGTGAAACCATTTTTAAGAAACAGTGACTTAGGCAAACCAACCCTAATGGTTTGTTAAACCATCTCCCTGTTTTTATTTAAAAATTGTTTTTATTTAAAAATCAAACTTCTGTATAAAGTTGGTATGTCTAGCAATGTAAAATACTGACAAATTTTAAAAAACAAATGAAGTAGAAACTCCGAATCCTTTTGATTCAATGCTCTTAAGTTTTTAAAAAGAAAGAAAAACTATTCGAGACTCAGAATTTTGGAGTGGTTGGCGTGCCTCTCTTCATTTTACTTTTTGACTGGCTGCCTGTATGCCGATGACGATGTAGCTGAGCTGTTTGTGCTGCTGCTGCTGCCATAGCCATTTGATGCTGCAAGAATCGTAACTGCTGCAAACAGGGAAAAAAAAATCTAGTTAGGTTAAACGTAGGTAGGTATGGAAAGATGATTTTCCTGAGAGTGGTAAGAACAACAAAACTGAAAGGGAGAGAGCACCAAGATAACAAAAAAGGACTATACCACATCGAGACAATGCACAGTCAAACAGCACCAGTGGTACAGAAGCCTGCTGAGGGCTTTAAAGACAGGGCTTTTTAAACTTTAGAAGAAGCTCTGTTACTTTGCCTGGCCAGTCTATATTGCAGTAACTCAGCAACTTCAGTTACCATTGTGTTGTATGATAATTTATAGCAGTATAAAACGACCCTGCAAATTAAAGATAGTCAAGTATACTATTCTGACTTCCTAAGAATGGAATAACACTTTTCTAAAACAGGACAATTTACAAATAGGAACACTGGTATACTTGCCCTTTTCTGCAGTACAGTATTAAGAAGTTAACCATTGGCACTTACAACTATTTCAAAATATAAAGGAATCTAAAAAGGTATGTTAATGTGCCACCAGCACTTCATGAAAGATTTTAAATTAGGCAGAGAGTATGACTTAAATGTACAAAATATACGCAGTGCTCCAAAATTGACTCGCTAAAGTCGGATTTTTAAATTGCTAAATTATTTACCAATTACTGTATAATCTCAAAAGACAGTAACATAAAACTGAAGTAAGGTATTTTGAAGTACTTTTGGAGCAAAGTATCTTTAAAAATGTAAGCAGAGTGAAGTTGCTGGATTACTTGGATCTGTTGCTGCTGCTGTTGAAAGGCAGAGGAGAGCTGGAATCTCTGCTGAGGAAGGCTTTGCTCAGGTCTGTTCTCGGCAGAGCCAAGCTGAGACAACACTACAGAGAGGAGAAGGGGAAAGCAGGCCAGTCAGAAAGTTTGAAGGCTACCAGGGTTAGAAAAGGACAACACAGAAAATGAAATAGAAAAGTATCAGTATGATTAATTTTAAGTATCAAATCACAGACATTTCAGAATAAATTTAGTACAGTATCCTGTTAGTTGAGGGGAACCACTGCCTGCAGGACTTCCTGGACATGAAGAGGGGAGAGCACGTGGCCAGAGCACTGTGCCTTCTCTCTTCCTGCATCTCGGTGCCATTTCCCTGAGGAGGCTTTCTAGCAAAATCCTGACTATGCCATGTTTAAAATACAACCAGTCAAGTAGGAAATGGAGTGGGAGAAACCCAAACTACCGAAAGGACAAAACTGGTAGACAAATGCCAAAAGATGGTATAATGACTATCAGACCGCACTATTACCAACAAAGGTGGTGAACCTTTTAGAGCTGAGTAGGATCAGGGGTTAAGTTCAACTCTGTACAGATGAGGAAACTGCAGGCCTCAATGGTCTGAGGGACTCACTACAAGGTAATTTAGTGGCAAGTCTGGAGCTAAAGTTCTTTGCATTAAAATTATACTACTGCTACTTTAGGAAATTTACAGTTTGTAGGGTAAAGGCTTAATAATAAATTTCTATTTGGAAATTTACTAGCTCTAAATTAGAACCTTACGTAGCTATTCCAGACACTGGAAATTGTACTGAATTCATAGTAAGCCCAGTGATAATTCAAAATATTCACAAGTTCACTCATTAGTCTTGACACATTATCTCAGTTTCTGCAGACATGTGACTTACTGATTTTAATTAAATATGAACTTAGAAATGCTGTCTTAAATTGATGAAATAATCTTCACTAAAGATAAATCTTTGGTTCACCATTTATTACTAGAAATGGTGAGCAGTCATTTAGTATATTTTTTTTTTACAATTGTCTTAAGCTTTGCTACTTGACTATTAAGTCCTAATTCACACACTATAAGCTACTAGAATGAGAAAAAACTGCAGTCTAGAAAAGTGCAGTCTAGATAACCATGATAAACTAGAGTCAACTGCTTGGGTAATTGTACAAAATCTTGCTAACAAAATTTAGCATGAGGTAAACAACTGCTGTTAATATATGTAGGTCAAAACACTTTATCAAAATAATGATAAATATCTCAGTGTCTTAATCAATAGTTCACACATTAAATATAACTGAAATTTTCTCTTGTTTTTGCTTGCAAAAAGGAAAAAGTTTCAATGGTGAGATCCCGAGATACTTTTAATAAAATCAAATTCAGCATAGTACTTAGTTATGAAGATACCAACCAGCTGCCTGTGAATGCATAAAGCTTCCTACTCCGGCAAGGTTAATAACTGCAGCGTGCTGAGCAGATAAGGCTTGTTCTTGACTGGTCAAACTTTGTTCAGAACCCTGAATTTAAAAAAAATATGACATGTATACAAAGAACAATTTTGGGTTGGTGGGAAGGATTGGTATTTTTTCCTGTATTAAAAATCAACATTAGACTAGGTCTTATAAAAAGAGTAACAAGGAAAGCCTTCAAAGGTATTTAGAATTAGCAAGAACAAACAGTATTTCAAAAGCAAGAAACCTAATTTTCAGAATTGATTCTGTATTGGTTTGTTATTTGATGCTGTATTAATAATTACTAAGGCATCTAGAAAGCTTTATCAGAACCATCTTTTTTTGAGGTGCTGCTGATTTGCAATACTGTGTTAGTTTCAGGTGTACAGCAAAGTAACTCCTTAGTGGCTGCACCAATCTACATTCCCACCAACAGTGCACAAAGGCTCCCTTTTCTCCATACCCTCTGCAGCATTTATTATTTGTAGGCTTTTTGACGATGAACATTCTGACTGGTGTAAAGTGATACCTCACTGTGGTTTTGATTTGCATTTCTCTAATCATTAGCAATGTTGAGAGCATCTTTTCATGTGCCTGTTGGTCATCTGTACGTCTTCGTTGTAGATACGTCTATTTAGATCTGCCCATTTATTGATAGGGCTGCTTGTTTTTTGATATTGCTTCTATAAAACTTCATCAAAACATTTTTTAAAAAGCTTAAAACACTCTCTGCAGCACAATACTACAGTTTCTAGTGAGCACATCAGATCAAGGAAAGGAAATAGACAGACATAGATTATAAAGGGAAAAAAAACCCATTCTTATTTGCAAATGGCAGGACTACTACAGGAAAAAAAAAAAAATCCCTAAGGAATCTACAAAAAAACTAGAATAAGTGAGGTCAGTAAGATCACAGAACACAAGATCAACGCCAATTGTGCATACTAGTGATAAACACATAGAAAATGAAAAACAGTACCATTAACAATTCCCACCCCGCAAATGGATAAAGGACAAAAACAAAACTTAGGTGTAAGTCTATAATACACATACAGGACTTGCATGCTGAAAATTAGCTGATTTTAGCCTAGAGACGTACCGTATTCATGGACTAGAAAACTCACATAAACATGGTAAACCTTTCCCAAAATGACCTATAGGTTCACAGTTCCTTTAAAAATCCCAGCAAGGTTTTTTTGTAGATACAGACAAGGTGATTCTAAAATTTACAAGGAAAAGCAAAGGATCTAGAATAGCTAAACAATTTTGAAAAAGAACACAAGAGGATTTTCCCTTTAAGATTTACGATGACCTCTGGACAAAAGTCCAAAAGTAATTCAACTGAGAAGGATGGCTTTTATAACAAATGGCGCTGGAGCAAATGGCCAACAGTTTCCCCCCATAAATGAACCCGGACCAAAGTCTCATACCTTCTACAAAATTAACTGAAAATGGATCATAGATTTAAAATGGAAAGTATAAAAAATTCTTTTGGGCAGAGAAGCTGGAAAGGAGTTCTTAATACTTCATACCTAAAGCAAAATTCACTAAAAAAAAAAGTAACCCAGACTTCCATCAAAAGTGGAAGCAACCCAAATGTCCATCAATGGATGAATGGATAAACAATGTGATATATAAATCAAGCAAATAGCTCAGTCTTAGAAAGGAACTTCTGACACACACTACAACATGGATGAACCTTTTGGATATTATGCTAAATGAAATAGGTCAGTCGCAAACAGATAAATACTGTAAAATTTCATCTATATGAGGTGCCTGGAGTAGTCAAACCCATAGCAACAAAAAGTACACTAGGAGGAGGGGGAAATAGGGAATTCTTTAATGGGTATACAGTTTTGGTTTTGCAAGAAGAGAGAGTTCTGGAGATTAGTTGCACAACGATAAGAATATATCTAACACTACCAAAGTGCACACTTAGAAATGGGTAGGATGGTGAATTTTGTATTACATGTATTTTACCACAATTTTGTAAAGAAAGGTACAAATCAAGAATTTTTTATCAAGCTAAGTAATCCTTCATGTGTTAATAAAACCAGTTGTTTTTCTCTTCTTTTGACTTAGTTCTCTTTTTTTTAAAGAACTTTTTATTTTGTATTGGGGTATAGCCAATGAACAATGCTGTGATACTTTCAAGTGAACAGCAATGGGACTCAGCCATACATATACATGTGTCCAAAAAATAAATAGTTTTAAGTACACCGTTCTTGAGAAATCTAATAGAGGATGAGCATTATCCAACCAAGACTTGACTGGGCAATCTTTGGCAGAAGGACTGATGGTGAACATTTCATATATTTAATAGTGAGCTAATCTGACCTGCCTCTTGAGAAATCTGTATGCAGGTCAGGAAGCAGCAGTTAGAACTGGACATAGAACAACAGACTGGTTCCAAATAGGAAAAGGAGGCGTATATTGTCACCTTGCTTATTCAACTTATATGCAGAGTACATCATGAGAAACGCTGGGCTGGATTAAGCACAAGCTGGAATCAAGATTGCCAGGAGAAATATCAATAACCTCAGATATGCAGATGACACCACCCTTACGGCAGAAACTAAAGAACTAAAAAGCCTCTTGATGAAAGTGAAAGTGGAGAGTGAAAAAGTTGGCTTAAAGCTCAACATTCAGAAAACGAAGATCATGGCATCGGATCCCATCACTTCATGGCAAAATAGATGGGGAAAGAGTGGAAACAGTGGCTGACTTTATTTTTCTGGGCTCCAAAATCACTGCAGATGGTGAATGCAGCCATGAAATTAAAAGACGCTTACTCCTTGGAAGGAAAGTTATGACCAACCGAGATAGCATATTAAAAAGCAGAGACATTACTTTGCCAACAAAGGTCCATCTAGTCAAGGCTACGGTTTTTCCAGTGGTCATGTATGGATGTGAGAGTTGGACTATAAAGAAAGCTGAGCGCTGAATAATTGATGCTTTTGAACTGTGGTGTTGGAGAAGACTCTTGAGAGTCCCTTGGATTGCAAGGAGATCCAACCAGTCCATCCTAAAGGAGATCAGTCCTGGGTGTTCACTGGAGGGACTCATGTTGAAGCTGAAGCTCCAATCCTTTGGCCACCTGATGCAGAGAGCTGACTCACTGGAAAAGACCCGGATGCTGGGAAAGATTGAGAACAGAGAAGGGGACGACAGAGGATGAGATGGTTGGATGGCATCTCTGACACAATGGACATGGGTTTGGGTGGACTCTGGCAGTTGGTGATAGACAGGGAGGTCTGGCGTGCTGCAGTTCATGGAGTTGCAGAGTCAGACATGACTGAGCGACTGAATTGAACTGAAAGGAAATGTTGAAGGTGGGACTCAGGAATCAGTACTTTTTTTTAGCTTCCCAGATGATTCCAAAGTGCAGCAAATGTTCAGAAAACCCTGAGCATTTTAAAAGTAAAGTTCCTTTTACTACTTTACTGCAGTTCTTATTCAGTTTCTCTTTGGCAGTATACAGAGTATTTGTTTTTGTCTATTTTGTTTTAAGCTTCACAATAAAAAGAATCTCTCTATTCTAACAGAAACAAAGTACTATAAACAGAAAGATGATGAGGTAGAAAATACATGGCCTACAGAGGCAGAAAGACCTGGACCTGAATCCCTGCTCTGCCACTCTCTGTATGGTTGTGAGCAAGTTGGTCACTTAAATCTATTTCAGACTATGCAAGATGGAAGTGACATCATCTGTTCAGTATGGCTGCTGTGAGAATTAGAAATAGGCCTTGATAACTGATAGCTACTACTGTTAATAAAGAAAAGATAGCATATGAAAAGTTTGTTCAAACAGTCTAAAAACACTTGAAATAGGCCTGGAATATACCAGAAAAAGATATAATTCTATGATATCATATGGAAGGTAGAAAGGACATACCTGCTCCCCAGGCTGTTGAGGACTAGAAGTTGTGGGTTGCTGGGGCTGAGGCTGCTGTGGTGTAAACTGGGAGAGCTGCTGCTGCTGCTGCTGCTGCTGCTGCTGCTGCAGAGTGTTAAAAATGAGCGACCCGCCTGGAAGCTATTAAGAATTTGAGGAAGAAATAATTAGGCAATTTCGGATTATTTAAATTTCCTTATTCTACAAATGTTTCTGGGGCATTCCCTATGCATCAGGTATTCTTCCAGGGATGAGGAAAACGAAGTCAACAAAATGAAAACAAAACAACTCCCTGCTCCCAAAAAAAAAAGGGGGGGGGACGACAATCTCTTTAAACACAATTTTCAAGTGCTATTACTTTGGCTCTCAAATACGTTAGTAATCTCCAACATAAATCTTTCTGCTTCAAGTTAATACTTAGCTGTCTAAATAAACATACTGCTTTTGCTTAACTGTTTATACATCAACACAAAACAGCACTAAATGCAGTTTCAAGTATAAAAAAAAAGCTAGTGATATGTTAAAAAAGCTCATTTCCCTAAATTTGGTCTAGCTTTGCCCAAATCCAAAGGTTTTTATATAACATAGCCAGGAAGTCCAAAGCTGAAAAGAAAATGCATTAGAGGTGCATATTTAGTTTGGAGACATTACAAGCTCTGTCATTATGAATCTAAATTAAAAATAAAAAAGTGTTTTTACAAGAAGCATCCAGAAAATTCTACATTAAACACTAAAACTATGCATTCCAAATGCATCAGAAAACAAATGTTTTCCAATTTTATTCTATAGGGGTTTAAGTTAAAAGCACTTTGAAGTTTTGGGGTGAAGTCCAAGCAAATACCAAGTGAGAAACTCTTAGATCTGTACAGTCAAAAAAGAGGTGTTTAGGGTCAAAAGCTCTACACCCAGCATAGTTCATTGCTAGGTAAATCTGGACAAAGCACAGGTCAAGTGTTTCCTTCTCAATTAGTTAGATATAAAAATGTAGCAGAATATAATTTGTAAGGTGGTTTTTGCCCTTATTATCAGTGCTATTAAGGAATGCCACTACTCTTAACACTGAGCTTGATCCCTACAGAAATTCCTACAGCAAAATGCAGGAAAGTGGGCTAAACAAGCTAACCCAATGTGTCCATAATTGGATTATTCTGCGATGTGTATGTAAATACTGACATTGTCTGCATACTATATAGGAAGTAAGTTAAGTTTTAGTTCTAAATGTGTTTCCTAATTTGTTATTTCTGAATCAGGTTGGATGGATGTGATTATAATTTTCCAGTAATCCCTAGCTCTGCCATTCTGTGTATCCAAATCTTTATTTTCATGTCTACCTTTTCTAACAAGTCTCTGTAGACAATCTCATCCATTTCCAGCCTACTAGGCTTAACACTGAACGCAGTCCTTAAAGGACCAAGCACAGCTCAGAATACTCTAAGTTCACAACATGTACTAAATATTCTCTGCCTACTTTTTCTCTTTATATATGTTAATACTGAGAAAATGTGTAAGAAAAGTCTCATCACTCGACACAAACTGTAACCTAATGGACATTACTGCATGACTATTTAATAGTGATTGAACAGTCACCTGCCTGGCACTGTGCTATTAAGTCATATTCTCCTCAGGAAAAGAACATACATATCTAATCTAAAAAGCTTATATTCATACATAAAATCTATTGTAAGCAAACAGCAATACTTATGTATATACATTAAAAGTCTATTACAGAATAATTAATTTCTAAGTATATTTGCTGCTACTACTGTAGGCAAGTTATTCTTCTTGGCAGCTGTGAACTCTCCCCTCTGGAACTAGTTCTTAATTTGGCAGGGCTGTCAGAGCCAGCGGAAGTGTGGTACATGGGTACCAATTTTTTCATGCTTATCCACTTAATCATACTTTTAGATGATTCTCAACAACCTCAGAACTTCAAATGCTAAAATGTGCAAACATACATAGTTAAAAAAAAAAAGCACTATAAAAAACTAAAAAAACAAAACAAAACTATCAAAAGCAGTGTTACAGGTTTACCTGGAGTAGATTTAAGGGCCTGAGACTTGAAGTATTTTTTAAACCAAATGGAACACCTATTAAATAAAACTCACGGTTAAAACAGGAAATTTAAAACTTTATTATACTTGGAGGTACTTTATACTTTAGCATATAAAAATACAACATTTTAAGTACTCTCTGCACAGATGTGCTTATTTTCTATACTTTAAAATTTTCTTAAAACTGGCCCCCCAATTTCATCACTATTTGTTGATAATGAGATCTTATTCAAAGATATGAAACACAAGATGTACCTTATATTCTGTATTTCAGAAACTGAGACTTCTTTATAACTACTTAAACTACTGGCTGGAAAAGTAATCTAGCAGCATGCAGACCCCACAGGTATGATAAAACCATCACTACTGTGCAAATACATTTCACATACTGTTATCTACTTATATTTCTCAGTGCTAAACAGTATGTGATAACAATCCTGTCTCTGAGAACCAGTGTGGTTTGTGCTATTTCTTAAAGTGCAAAGAATTAATATTAGCATTTTAATAATGCTGAAGAACACCAAATTTTGTATGTAAGGATCAAGCTGAAAGTCACGAAACAATGCTTTGTTAATTCTGAACTTATTCCCCCCAATTTGTGACACAACACGGAGCAAATCCTAAAGCAGGCGTTGGCAACCTTTTCCAGTAGGCTTTGTGGGCCACAGACTCTGTCCCTTATTGTTCCTCTTATCTTTTTTTAAGAAAACAAACCTTAAAAAAATGTAAAACTATTCTTAGCTTGAACTGTGTGTAACAGTTTTCTGATGGCAGTCTTCAAGTATGTATATATCTTCCTCACTAAAGATACCAACTTGAACTCTAGTTTAAAAGGTAACTAGTCCTCTAAGCAGGTAACTGTATTTAAAAAAGATAAAGAGTAGATAATGCACAATATGAAAGGCTTGTCTGAAAAATGGAAGAAGCGTAATCAGACAAAAATGTGACAATATGGATAGACCCTACAGGAATTCTCATTAAAAAAAAAAAAGAGATAACTCCCTTTAAGGGTGGATAACATCTGGGTAATCCTTCACAGCTTACTAAAGGCACTTCATATCATTTCATTTATTTTCTCGTAAGTAGCAACTTAAGTTAGCTACTTTCACTTCGGCTTTAGAACAGATGAAACTGAGGTTGAGGGGGAACGATTAAGTGACTTCTTCCAGGCCCTACAGTAAGCATTTGGAACTACCAGTAATTAGAAGGATTACATGTAAATATAGTATCCAAAATTTAACACTGATTCCATTTTCCAGGGCTCCTACCACTAAAGCATACTTATACACAGTAAAATAAGACTATCAGCTAGAATTAGAAAATCACAGCAACATATTAAACACATTTAAATTATATTCTTTGGGTTCTCTTTCTCCTACTCATAGCAAGTTTCTCCTAACTCATGGTAAGTTTTTCTTACTATGCTGAGTTTGTTTTTCTATTCATCTTTTTTTTTTCTGAGTAAGAAATGAGACTGTTCTACGATACATTCTCTGAAAGAACTTTAAAAGTAGTACACGTTGTTAAAACATTTTCCCAGTACATGTAATTACATTACTACAACTACCACAATAAACAACTACTAATGATGGGGAGAGCAGTTATTTTTGAATGTTTGTCACGTCTCAGGCACAAACACCTCATCTGTATTTATTCATTTAATCTTCACAACTGTGAGGTAAAGTACTATTATTATCCTTATTTTACTATGAGGAAAATGAGGCCCAAAGGTAACTTTGCTATGATTATGCAGTTATGGTAAGTTGAACAAGGATTCAATCCAGGCAGTCCGGCTTCAGAACTTAGGCTTTTAAATGTCATGCTATGTTGCTTTTCTTGCTTACATATGTTTTCAAAATATGGTTCTTTTACCTGGAGCAGGACTACTAACCATCAAAGTTACTTTTATAATAATGTTTGGAAGTCAAAGATAAAATCTGCAGAGACTTACAGGCTTACCAAGTTTCTTCAGAGAATTTGATAGCCAGATGGTTTTCAATTCAAATATCAGAATTTTAAAAGCTTTTGAAAGGAAATATTTTCAACATAGTATTTCATTAATAAAGGATGTTAAATGTTTATCACTTAAATGACATTTTAACATAAGCATGGAGTGTAATTTTGTTAGAGATTATTATTTCCAATATTCTGACCTGCTTGGGAGGCTGTCTGCATTGCACCTGGCAATGCATTTGGTAGCAGACCTCCTGAGGGTAGAAGGCCACTCAGGTTTATTCCTGCAGGAGTTATGGCACCAGTGTTACAGCCCAGCATAGGGTTTGAACCACTCATCAAAGCTTGAGCTCCACTGCAGGAGAATAAGACAAAGCATTAGGCAGGCTAGTGCTGTAAATGAAAAATCAGCTACATAAATCCTTGGATTAAAAAACAAACTGCTTCACAAACACAGATATTTCTGTCTTAAATATCAAAAGCGAGGCTGGCAAAAATTAACTACTATGTATCTACCAAGGCTTAAAATATAATTTGATAGAGTAACGAACTCATCAATGGATTAAAAGATGGTAACACAGGATAAACAGGAAAAATCTAAGCCAGTGTCAACGTGAAATCAGTAAGTAGTACCACCGTAGTGCTTATAATGGATGTATTACTACCTAAAATTCAAACATACTTGTTGAGATAAATTCTAGTCACGCAGAAACCATTTTTTTTCAGTTTCAACAATATACAATTTGTTTTTAACTTCACAAATAATTTCTTTAGATTGGTGAGATTATCTTAAAAAAAAAAAAAAAAAAATCAGGGCTTCGGTGCAAACTTACCAAACAGAGCCCACTACATTGATGAAGTTAAGTCCAGCAGAGTTTGCCATGACCTGGGTGGCTGTGGTTCCTGTAGTTATAGATGTTACCATGGTGGAAAGAGGAATGGTCGTTACAGGCATTGCCTGGCTCAGAGACTTTTGCTGCTGAGCAAACTGAGTTAACAAAGTGGGCTGAGGGGTGAAGCCTGAATCTTGGGGAGTAGGGGTAGCTGAAGGGGTAATAGGAGTTGAGCTCTGAGCATCAGGAGGGTGTGGGGTCGATGAAGGGGTTGGTGTAGGAGTAGATGGCTTAGGAGTTCCAGATCCTGCTCATTGAGAAAAATAAAAATTGCTAGTTTGTTATAAATGGCCAGTCCTTTTTCAAATAAGGTTAATGGAATCTTATTTAGCACTGACAGTCTGTTCCAGTTTTTTTTTTTTTTTTAAAGCAGTTAACTGCAAGTGTTAATTTCTACACATGATACATGAGTGTTGCTACACTCAATTACAATTAAGGATGCAGTATATCACCTACAAATGCCATCAGAGATGCTATTACAGTAACAGTAAAAATATACATTTGTATTCTATCACAAAACCCATTTAAAAGTTAGTTTCCTACCATGCTATCTTTGGCCTAAAAACTTTAAAAGGAATTCAAATTAATTTTTGTTATTTACAATTTCACTAATTTAGGACATCACTTAGAAATATTGCTTATTTTCTTTAACAGTCTGAGATAAAACTCTGAACATATTTAATAAATTACATACAGTTAACTATCGTATTTGGCACCTAAATATACATATTTAATTCCTAACACATCAAGTTTACCCTGACAGACAAATTTTACAAAACACAGTAATAAAGCAAGTATTTGATAGATAATACTGCATCTTTAACAGTAACTGTGTACTTCGGTTTAAATGTAGAATGTATAGAAAATCTGTTGTGAATGAAGTATGCACAGTTTATCAACTTTAAAAAAAAAACAAAAAATAAAAAAACAAAAACCAGAAAAATAAAACCAAAAGCTCTTGAGGTGTTTTCTTTTTTAGCTTTCATGTCCTGCAGAAAGAAAGGAAAGAAATGTGAATGTCCAGAAGCTGTCACTCAACCCTTACTTAAAGTAACAACTGTGTGCAGTAGATTAACATAATAATCAATACCCACAACATAAGAAGTGTGAATAAGACTTTCAGGAAATTTATAAATTTTTTCTTTGTGCAAAACAAGAAGGCAGAAAAATTACACCTTTTGAGCTATCAAGATGAAGATGTTTACATCTAATGCAAAGACCACCCTGTCACTGTGCAGTGTACTAAAACTTTCAGCACATATTAGTCATTTATTAAAAAATCTAAAAAACTGGAATGCTTTTTTTATTTTCAAGTTGGTACCTAAATATCTCAGATATTTGTTAATTTGAAGAAATTCAAACTAATGCTAAAATTCTTGAGCAATTATTCTTGATGTTTAAAAAAAAGTATTCAGTAGTAAAAATTACATTATCTTCAGAATGCTTTATGATCATCCCACATTTTAGTAACTGACAGCAATTAATGAGAGTGTACGGGTATTATTAAAAAACTAGCTTTCCGTTTACTTCTTACATTTACGAAGGTAGGACTGCAGCAACAACTCATATGACATTTTTTTCCATATCAGCTGCATAGTTTACATAAAATGTAAAATGTCCTAAGGTACACTGGTATAAAAAATAATTTGGAATCTTACTGCTACATTTAGCTATCAGATTATTTTTTTCAGGAGATGTGTAGGTTGCAATCTATAAGAAAGGTATACACAAGCTGCATACATAAATACAGAAAAACAAATACAATTACAATAAACACATAATACATACAGTCAACAAGAGATCTGCCTGAAGCTTCTTAAAACTTGTACATTTTGGGTAGACAGTACATTCAGATTTCACTATTTCACTGGAAGAACTATCTTAAGAAACACTAATGCAAAAGCTTATGAAGAGTTAATGAAGAATTTAAGTTACAACTTACTTTGTGATGAACTGGCAGGTGACAGGGCAGCTGGAGAAAGCATGCTAACTTGATTAAGATCCACGGATGACTTCCGAGAAAGACTTGGTGGCTTAGAAGCAGGAGGAGGAGTTGGAGATTTAAGAAAGCTGCTGGCCTGTTGTGGTGTAAAATAGTTACCTAGGGAAAAAAAGTATAGAAGTTATTTGCTAGGTTTACAATTTAAGATTTGATGAATTCTGCTATTTCTTAGATTTACAATTAAAAATTCTGAGCAAATCAAAATATGAGTAAATGGATTATGATCATCTGTTTCTTACTCTAGATTACAGAAAATAAGGAATGCAATACCTGAGGAACTATTTCCTGAGGTTGAGGGAAGTTTGATGGGTGGAGGTCGATGTTTCACTCCCTTCCCCAGTACTGAAGACTGAACCGACACGGTCTCAGGCTGCTGAGAGACAATGATATTAAGCATACTCATTAAAATGAAGTCAAATCAGAAATTCACAAATTCACAACACTGTAACTTCTGGATGAAAACACAGTTTAAAAAGATTAGGTATTACACGTTTCAAAAGACTGCAACTTCACAAAGGGAGAAATATTTCCGAGTAAAAAGGTAAAGAAAGAGTTTGAAGGAGAAGAGCAGAGTAGGATGACAGCAAAGCTTCACCCTTAAATCTTCCCCAGAAAAATGATAGCTGTAGAGGTAGTGCATACTTCTACAGCTGTTAGATGTATACATACATGCAGGTGATCACTACACATAGATGTTCATTACACTTTTTGTTTTATACCTCTGTGTATGTTTGAAAATTTCCAATATATAAAGTTAAATAATGAAAAGAAAATTAAAGTTAAAAGTAAATACAAAACTATGGACATGAGTTTGAACACATTCCAGGAGATGGTAAAGGACAGGGAAGCCTGGTGTCTTGCAGTCCATGGGGTGGGTTGTAGTTAGACATGACTTATCGACTAGATGGCAACAATCCCTCAAAAACTAGTCCTTAATATTTCTCAGATTCCTTGAGAACAATCAGGCAGGAAAAAGTAATAGCACAAAAAGTTAACCCAACACACTTCTGTTTCTTTCCCTGGAGAAAGTTGACTCAAGCTGGCTGAGCCACTGGAGCTATGTGACATCTTTACTGGGCATTTGGCTTCATTCTGGACCAATTCCTGGTACTGATTGACTACTCTGAAATATTAGGGGGAAAACAAGTAATGATTAGCTAACTCTATTTTAAACATAAATTTATTACACAGGAAATAAATAACTTAATGAAAAAAGTTCTATGAAAAATAACACAAAAATTAAAATTTAGACAAATTATCTTTGATAAAAGCACAGTCTTTTAATATTTTCAGTAACAAGCTAAAGCTGAAAACATTTTGCTAATTAACGATTTAAAGATCCTTTCAGTATTTTGTCTCTAAAATAAAATCCACCAATAAGCAGCCAAAAGAATCAACCATTGACTCTGACTTATATTCTGATTAAAGTATTACCAAAAACTCATTTTCCTTAGCTACTATAGATACATCTAAGTTTTATTTAAAATAAAGCTGTATTTTAAACATTATCCTTTTGTTACTTTCTTAATTCTATTTAAAAATCCTAGGAGTACCTAAGATATAATTAAAATCAAAGCTTTGACTCCTAACAGAGTATTCTCTATCCTACAAGAGTAAAGTTTATCATACCCATCCAATCAAAAATAAAGATGCAAATATTTTTACCTCTCAGCATCAGTCTTTGATCCAATAACGAACCTAAATTGTTTTTTAAGAAAAGAGAAAAGTATTAAATAGACTTGTTTTAAGGAGCCCTGAGATTACTTTTGATGTCTTTTAGTAATTTTAAACATAGAATTAAAATCTATCAAGATATGAAAAAAAATATTGAAAACATATTAAAAAATATTAAATGATGACCAAGTCTTGCATGCATTACAAAATAATTCTGTGAATAAACTGGCTGACTTGATTTAAGGGAGATTTATTTGGGGCTGAAAGTTGCTAAGTGCTACACACCCTTACAAGTGTCTGTCCTACAGCAAAATTCACTGAACTACCTTGTGCAAGGCCTGTGGCCTTCCTCTAGCTTTAAACTTTTGATTTTGGAAGTCATTATTAATGTTTACATAGCAGGACCTTAGAGTACATTTTGACAAAGAAGAGTTTACCACCAATTCAAATAAAGTCTTTACCAACTCTTTTAAAAGGATTTGACATTTATATGATTTCTTAACAGATTAAAATAGTGAGTTTGTTTATTTTTTAATTACCAATTTGAATGATCATCTGTGGAGAAGCTGAAATATAAAATGTAAAAAAAAAAAAAAGAAAAAATTTGTTAATGCAGCTCAAACTTTAACTTCATAGCTATTAAATCAAGTAATTTATGAATATGGGAGAATGACGGAAGGTAATAAGCCATGGAGCATTTCTGCAGCAATGTCCTGAAGTAAAAGGCAAAAAGTTCAATTCTCTAATTGTCAAACAAATATAATCAGTTGGCTTTCTGAACGAATTTTTTTTTAAATGAGAGATCATCCACTGTGTTTCAGAAAAGTTAGTAACTATTTAAAATGACCAGCATGTGTTTCTAAAGGGAAGACTTTAAAAAAATATGGCTAATCAAAATATCTGGTCTTTCTACTAAGTATAAATAAAATAGTAGCTGAGGATCCCCTGACTGCCACTGTTTTTTCCTAGTGACTTTTACTTAGGTATTGGTGAGGTTATTCTTTAAAATCCATCTTTCTGCTATAATTTCAACTCGTATTTTGTTATGATTTAACATAGAGCTGGCTCTTGCTTTTTTTTCTGCTCAGGTTCTCTTTTTCCTTCTTTTCAAAACAGCATCAATTTGACTAAAAGAAAAGAACTAATAATAAAACATTAAAACAAAACTAAATACTGAGTACCTTGTAGTAAACATATGTGACCCATAAGTTTAGGAAGTTCAACTACAGTTGGGCCTTTATACCTGTGGATTCTGTATTCTCAGATTCAACCAACACGGAGTGAAAATATTTGGGAGGGGTTGGGGTGGGAGTGAAATATTCCAGAAAGTTCTGAAAAGTAAAACTTGAAGTTGCTATGGGCTGGCAACTATTTACACAACATTAAGTTGTATTTACTACTTATTTACATGGCATTTACACTGTATTAGGTATTGTAACCTAGAGTATATGGGAGGATGTGCATAAGTTGCAAATATGTACTATTTCAATGTAAGAGACATGACCATCTGCAGATTTTGGTACCCAAGGGGTCACAGGACCAGTGCCCTGCAGATAATGAGAAACAACTTTATACTTATTGCTTTCTATTGTTTTTGGCCACACCGCGCAGCATGCAGGATCCAGGTTCCATCGCCAGGGATCAAATCTCTGGCCCTGCAGTGGTAGCGTGGAGTCTTGTCCACTGGACTGCAGGGAAGTCCCATATAAATATATTTCTAGAGCCAGTAACTACATGAAGCACTCAGTCTGTGTCCTTACAGGCAATGCTAGAATATCAAGCATTTTAAACAGCTTTTACAGTTACAGTAACCTTGCTTCCCACTTAAACGATTTATTGCCAGAAGCACTTTATGCTCACAGAGGTTAAAGTCATAAGTGAAAGTGAAAGTGTTAGTCACTCCATAGTGTCTGACTCTCTGCAACCCCATGCACTGTAGCCCGCCAGGTTCCTCTGTCCATAGAATTCTCTAGGCAGGAAAACTGGCATGGGTTGCTATTCCCTTCTCCAGGGAATCTTCCCTACTCAGGTCGAACCCAGGTCTCCTGTATTGCAGGTGTGTTCTTTACTGTCTGAGTTACAAGGAAAGTCCCCCAAAGTCATAAGTGGCCGCATATAAATATATCAAAAGGAACAGCACAGGTATAGATTTTATAGCAAATATAATTAAGCATAGTTTTTAAAAAATAAATTACTATTTTAAAGAACTCTTGGGACAACATGGTAACTACAATTTAAGTTTACTGAGGTCTGCTGCAAATCTAACTGAAGTTAACTAACAAAAAAGGAAAATTTTTATTCATCAAAAGCTCGTCAATAGTCACTGAATAAACTCTTGATGGTTTACTTGGTCAAATACATGTATTTAACAGAACTCACTGGGACGGTGACATCGGACTGTCACTCTCCTCATCTTCTTTACATGGCTGGATTTTACCATAGTAAAGTGGATCACCAAGTGACTGCAAAATGGTCAGCTTTGTTTTCTGATACTGATTACCAGCTTCACATTCAAATATATAATCATCTTTTACATCCTGAAAAAAAGCATCCCAAATAAATACCCTCTTCTGAAAATACACAATCAGAATTAAGAAAAACCAGGAAAAAAATGACACACTAACTTATATCTAGCAATGAAGACACTCAGTCTGTAGACCTATTTAAAACTGTCTAAGAGGGCCTCCCTGGTGGCTCAGTGGCTAAAAATCCGCCTGGCAAAGCCAATAGAGTATTGTAAAGTAAAATTTTAAAAATAAATAAATAATTTTAAAAAAATGCACACTTGAAAAAAAAAACAGAAGGAGATCCCAAAGTAAAGGCTATTGTACTTTATGTTTAATAAATTCAGATCCCAGATTAGAAACGGCATCAAAAGAAATGGAGCCTGCAGTGGTTACTTACATGGGCTGGCCAGACTGTTGGTTGTGAGTCATCAGACTTGATAGATTTTTCTACTTTGGCATATTTTTCCACCTAAGCAACCAAATCAAGAGACATCAGATATAATGAAACCAGTATTATAACCGTAGACAAAAACCTAAGTAACTTAATACAATACACTTTTTAACACAAGAATTCTTGAATCACTAATAACACCAACTATTTATGCTTAAGTCGTTAAAAATTCTGATATAGATTCAATTAGATCAACTAGCTTTACAATAAAACAAAATTAGGATCTCTTTTGCCATTAAACAAATGTAATAAATACAAATGCATCTTCCTTTTACTCCGTAAGTAGGTATCCTATTTGTCTTTTAGGAAAACTGGGATGTCAGAGGTGATTAGAACCAGGATCTTTTCTTTTGGCTGGGTCTTTACTGGAATTGTCACGTAACAGTGTGGACAAAACCAGAAAGAGACTAGGGAAGTTATATTAAAATTGGTAAAATTTTTGTAAATCTCCATTTTCTTGTCAAACTCAAACAATATTTTCCATGTATTTTCTACAAGACTGTGAACTGAAAGTTCTCATCTTTCTGGTAACCACAATTTTTAAGAGTAATAGACTCACTTGGGCATCTGGTAAAAATTCAGATTCCCATGTCCCTCCCCTGGAGACCTGATTCAGTAAGCTGGACTGAAGCGGGGCTTTAACTGGTATCCTAGATGTTTCAACTGATTAGTCAGACTGAGAAACTTTGTATTAGGGCTTTTCTACTTAAAGCAATGTCTGTGGAACGCAGTACCATGCAACCTAAAAGCCTGTCAAGTACTGCAGGAGATCAGGCCCTAGCCCAGACTTGCTGAATTGGAATCTGCATTTTAATAAGCAACCCACGTGATTCTTATGTACATAAAGGTTTGGGAAGCGCTGCTTTATATACCCAGATTGCCCTCTGAAGTCAATTCCTCCCTTTGGTATTTGCACCAAAAATCTCTTTTCAGGCCATGTTCCTTGAGGGGTAAATAGACAGATAAACACTGAAAGATAATGTGACTTACTTTCTTGAATTGTATATACAGTCTACTTCTAATGCTTTTGGCTTTGTGCTTTTGAAAATTTTTTTAAAATCACAGATAATAAGATTTACACATGTGCTAGCCTAGAAAGTACGCACAGAACAAACATCTGTTAAAATAACTAACCACTGCTAGAGAGTTTAATGAATAATAGAAATAGGAAAATAAAAGAAATATGGGACCTCCTATCAAAAGATCTCTTTCCTATCTTTGCTCATTTATAGTTCATGTACATTACGGACCAGCAAAGAATACTACTCAAGGATGAGAACCTTGGCCACTGCTCCAATACTGTTAATTTTTAAATTTAATCAATGAGAAGTTATTATCAGGAAATTATGATGAAATATTATGAAAAAAATCAGAGGCATTTTATGCATATTATGTAATATGTACCATTTTCTTACACATTTGGAAATACCTTGCTTATTTTTCCTGCTCTAAATACAAATCTATATTAAGAAGTTACATACTTAGACAAGTAATATGAAAGAACAGCTTCTGAAGATGAGCAGTTGACTTATGAAGTGTTATTGCACAAACATGGAGAATGAACTAGTGGTTAAAACTAGGGAAAAAGGGGGGGTTATTATGGGATTATATAAAATCATGTGTGTGAAAATGTTGAAAACTATAAGCACTATATAATTTAAAGAATCTTTCATTCAATAAAATTAAAAGAGAAAAGTAGCAGTAATAAGAATCTTCATTTTCCCAAAGTATAAGAGTGAGATTTAGGAATCTTATATATGAAAATAAGTGCAATTTATGAACTGACTTACATCCACCTCAGAAGGTACAGCCAAATTACAGGGACTCCGTTTCCACATATCTACACACTAAAAAAAAATTAAAAACAGTATAAATAAATATACTTAAAATGCAAAAAAAGGCATTTGGTTTAATAAGCTTCATTTAAAAACATATACTTACATTTCCTGCTTTAGAAATTTTGAGGTCATAATGCTGACCTGCTTTTCTTTCCTTTCTTTTTTGTAAGAAATCAAGTAATTTTAGCTGAGGAGGAGGTGGACCATGAGACAGATCCTGTTGCCGATTCAGAGAGGACCTGGAATATCTCTTGAAACATCTGGAATATTAAGAGATTAGAACTATTGATACACCAAGCTAATAAAAGAAACTCAGAATAAATACGATTTAAAAATGTGTAATTAAATCACAAATATTTGTAGAACACTATCACTTGCCAAGCAATGTTCCAGGCACTGTGAAATAAAAATGAACACGACGAACACAATTCCTGTTCCCATGGAGCTGACAGTCAAGAAGGGAAGACACATATACATTCACAAAGGAACAGGTCAGATCACTCCAGATAACAACAGTAGAGTACGAGTAAAAACCAGGGTCCTGGGAGGAATAAGTGATATGGAGGGCAACACTAGGGGAGGGTAGGAAGGACTCTAAGAAAAATGTGTGAGCCAAGACATGACAAGAAGAAGTAACCTCTGGAGAGATCAGGGAATGAAGCAGAGAATTTTAAATAGTTGAAGCAGAGAATTTTAAATATTTGAAGCACGGAATTTTAAATATTTGAAGCAGAGAATTTTAAAAGTTTCTGAGGCAGGAACAAAGCTGGCTTGTTTTCAAAAATGAAAAATACAGGTGGGACTAGAGCACCATCAGGAAATGAGGTCAAAGAGCAAGGCAATGGCCTTGCAGATGAATGAAAACATAAAGTACAATGGGATGGTTTTAGAGGAATTTAATCAAGTGGTGGCATGATCTGCTTTGAGGTTTTTAAAACATTACTTTGGTTTGCCTGAGTGGCAAACAGACCAAAAAGGAGCAAAGGTGAAGCAGTCAGACCAGGTAGAAAGGCGTTTATCACAGAAGTCAAGATGAAGATGACAGTGGCTTGGTCTAAGGTATTGGCAGTGGGTGTGGCGATGTGGAAAGAGGTTCTAGGACACTTTATGGGACTGCTGACAGATTCTCTATGGATTTAGTTCACTATTTCCAAAGCTGTACCTTTTCCTTAGCATATATTACTCCAACAGTAAAACAGAGAATTTAGAAAATGGGTAGGTTTTTTCAGCCCCTTCAAACTTGAAGAAGATCCAAAGTGGACAACTGAAACAATTACTCAAAGAGAACTTAATGGTGAGCCAACTATAACTGCAATCTAAATTAATATGCATTCTTTTACTTTACTGAGATGGCTAAAATATTCAAAGACAAGTTACCGTTATAAAAAGGCATTTAGTTATAAATTGACTTCTGAAACTATTATCACTTTTCCCCAGATCTGTAAAAGAAATTATAAATTGATTTTTTAAAGCTAACATTAACAAAAATTACACTGGTATTAGGAAGGGATAAATTATTCTTTATTCTCATACTCATCTCTGCTCAGAATTTCTTTTTGGTGAACAGACTTTTAATTTATAGGTAGTTTGTTCTTCCAAAGAATGCACAGAACGCATCACTTCAAAATAAAGCAGAATATTAAAAAAAAATCCTAATTCTTACATTTTTACTCTTTAGAGGGAAAAGATACCATAAATGTCAAAATTCAGAGCTCTCTCTCTAGCTCTCTCTTGGTTTATCCTTCCACAAAGGTGATTACCGTTTCATCGGGCGCGTGTTCATCTTTTGCCTGTTATAGAGCAGTCTGTTTGCAGTGCAGGTGACAGCTACAGAAGGATCAAGACACAGTGGCTCCGCTGTGGCCAGAATCAACTGGCTCTCAAGCAAAAGTTTGTCTTCCTGAAATGGGTAAGAGTAAATACCAATACTAGCTTTAAGATTTTCAAGTCACATATCACTTAATCTAGAAATATTCCTGGGAGTACTTCTGCTAAGGAATAGAGTAAAATGTAGTATTTCAAGTACCAACTTAAGTGTGTAAACGTTACAAACTGAACAGCATGACACCACTAATGGAATTTCAGTAATTTGGACAAAGTGGTCAAGCTCTAAGAATGCCTATCTGTTAGCCCAACAAATATTTACTAAGCACCTATAATATATGAGGCACTGTTCTAGATGTCAGGGAGTTTTTGTTTAGATATAGGTTTTTCACATCTAAGAAATACAGTTGTCTAGATTCATTAATATTTTCAGGTTGATGACATTTTCAAATGAAAATGATATTTTTCTGAAGAACTTTCCTTGAAAAGGTACAACAAAGGATAGAGCCTCTCCCTTTATTTACCAATTGCCAGAGTTAGAAATCAATACCCTTGGAAACTCCAGATGACCAATGATTTCATTTTTGAATATTCTTTTAAGAGCTTTTAACCTTATAAATGAAGAGATTACAGTCCAAACTACAACACAATGCTTGACAGTTACTGATGAACTGAATCTTATTTTATAATCCCATTTCATAGCTACAATAATTTTCACTACTGACATTTTCTTTAGTATCTATTCCTCTTTACCGTAACAGAGAAATAAGTGAATACCCTTGTGAATGGGCACCTCACTGAATCAGCACTGGAGGACAAACTGGCTATTCTCTGAGTAAGAGAGGTCGCTCCCTAGGGCTCTACCCAGTGCAGATGGCAAAAAGACAGGTTAGGTGTGCTTTACAACCCAAGATGACAGAGTATCAGCATCTATTTGTATCCACTGTGCAAACAAAACATTCTACTTGCTGCCGCTAAGTCGCTTCAGTCATATCCGACTCTGTGCGACCCCATAGACGGCAGCCCACCAGGCTCCCCCGTCCCTGGGATTCTCCAGGCAAGAACACTGGAGTGGGTTGCCATTTCCTTCTCCAATGCATGAAAGAGAAAAGTGAGAGTGAAGTCACTTAGTCATGTCCGACCCTTAGCGACCACATGGACTGCAGACTACCAGGCTCCTCCATCCATGGGATTTTCCAGGCAAAAGTACTAGAGTGGGGTGCCACTGCCTTTTCTGATTCTACTTGAGAGAGGATAAAAAACTAAGTTTCACACTGGGTAGATTAGGTCAACCTCACCCTAGTTTATCATGTCCTAGAGCAAGTGGAACTGAACTGGTTTAATTTCTTGCAGGATTAATGCATCTTTGTAGAGCTCATAATGTACCAGATACTTTACTCATAAATCAAATTATGAGAAGGAAATATCTTTTGCTTAACTGAGTAAGCATTGCTTCATCCTATATATTACCTGTTTTGGATTAAAAAAACAACAGAACAACTAACCTGGGTCCACTTATGGTTATCACTTGTTATTGAATGTACGTCACAGATTAAAGTCTAAAAGAAACAACAATTAAAAAAATTAATATATAGGCATACAAACACATGAAAACATTGAATAGGTATCTGAAATGTTTCTTAATTAAACATTCCTTGCCTGCATTGTTGGACGTAACAGAATGTGCCTACTTTGGTAACCAGGAGATTTCATGTTACTGGACTGCCTGTAGTCACGTATTTCTGCTATGACGCATCCACAATGAAAAATATTAACCTGTTTTGAGTGAAAATATTTAAGTAAATGCCATTTTTTCAAAAGCCTAAGTACATAGGTTTATATTGAGTGTTTCATGTTCTTAGCATTCTCACGCAATGTTTCTGACCACTCACATACTCAAAATTCCTTGGTGAATTAACCACTACATAAACTCTTTGAAAAGGAACTGTTTTATGTTCATCACTGTGACTCAGGAAGCAGTCTAACACTGTTTCCTAGTTACAGACTGACATCTGGCATTTATTTACTATTAATGTTACAGATCACTGGAACTGCTGTTCTTGACACTCACTGGGTCACTGCTGTACTCTGCTAACACTGTCACTGTTATCAATTTGTTAATAAACCATGCCAGAATTGCAGCTTACAGATACAACTGCTATATCTGCTATGTTAAAACTTCCAGGAGATAGGTTTCACTAATAAGAGGAAGAAAGCTAACATTAATTCAAATAATAATCTCCTGCTAATGATATTATTTTCTAGTTCTTAGTCCAAAGATAAGGAACTGGATCACTCAAGTCTTGCAAATTATCACTTGCTACAGTTGCTTATGGTCTTTTGTGTTTCTTTCACCATTTAGAACTCGAGTGAGTACTGTGACTTCCATGTTATCAGTCATTTTTCTGCTCATGCTTTTTAACCAATATTTACTGAGCTACTACAATGTGAACTGTTATGCACTATCCAAATATCCAAGAAGCTTCACAGATAAAGTGGTGAGATAACTTGCTCTCAGTGTGGAAAGGCAGGCAATAAACATGTAAACAAAAATGAGATAACTTGAGAGAGTGAATGCTACAGAGGAAATAAAATAGGGAGTGACTAATTTAGACTGTGTGCTCAGGTAGAACTCTCTGGTGGAGTAATTTTTAGCTGTGACTTGAATCACAGCAAAGGGCTAGACACCTGGGAGAGATCACTCCAGACAGAAGAGCAGATGAATAAGACAGGAATAAGCTTGGTGTGTTTTAATCTAGAAAATTGGCATGGATGGCTGGAGAGTAGTAAGTGGGGATGAGAAACAGGAGGTGAATACAAAGACAGGGGTTTTGTACAGTGAGAAGACACTGGAGAACTCTAAGCAGGGAACTTTGTTGTTGCTTTGTTTTTGTTTTGGAAGCTTAATCAACTACATCTATACATTTCGGTATATAGCCTAAAGGATAAATATCCCACAATATATCAATTTTCATACAGGCATATTATATTAGGTCTCACTTCCCTTTCCAAGAACTAATGAGAATAAAATGAAATATTCTTTATCACAAAACAACATGCATTTGGCAAATCTAAGGACATTTTATGGAGAAAAATTTTGTACCTGAGATTTTTCTAGGAGATCAACCAAAATTGGAGGTAATTCTTCTGCATCCAAGTATTCAAGCAATTCTCCTTCTTCATAAGGCAGTCGAATGGTCTCAGAATCTTAATTTTAAAACATAAAAGTTTCTGAAAGTGATCAGGCTCACCAAAAAGCTTAGGTAATAATTTAAGTAACTTTTCATAAAAATAAAGAGAATAAAACTAAAAGCGCTCCCGAAGTCCTTATGTCTAAAAAATAAACCACCTCATAAAAATCTTGATAAACTGTATATAAACAGTTTTAGACTGGAAGAAAGAAAAATACCTAACATCCTATGGAGAAACATCTGGCACAACAATCACAAAACAAATCCCAGCCAGCAGTACAATAATCAGAGTGTGATAAAATTCTGTTAACTAAAACTTCCTTTCAGATTCCTTAATCTAATCTGGAAGTCAGACTGATAATCTGGTATAGCTTCTGAAAAATGACTACTTACAGGCCAAACTTCTCTTGATGTTATATTTTACAATTAACGACCAATACAAGAAAAAAATCCTTAAAAATCTTCAACTGGGTAAGTTCCTTACAGAACTTATACTATCATCATTGAATCAAAATTTAAATGCCTCTTTGGTGAAATCTCAGAGTGTTAATACTTTAAAATTCTATTCTAACATTCACATTAATCAGAATAAAATGTGGAAGACTATTCAAAAGGTAGTGAGTCTGCTTAACTTTGAAAGTTTTACACTCAAAATATATTCAAAGCATAGAAGAAAAACAGATTAAAACACCTTACACTATCTTAAATACATTAACAGCAACGGAATGAAAGTAAATTTTGACACATTTTAAAATTACATCTTTTATCATTTAATTTCAAAGACCTTTCTCAATCAGAATAGTTCTCAAATTCAGCAAGGCTAATCACAGGAGAGCTAAATTCTCATGTTGTAACAAAACATCATAAAGAAGAAAATTTGAAATCAAAGTTTTCTGTCGTCAAGGCATCACTGATGTAAAGGACAGATCATTTAGCAGGGTGAGAAGCTCCTTCTAAAAGACAACACATGCTGCCCAACAGATGAAGTTTCATGGCTGCTGCCCTCTGGAGGGTCTTACCTGATCCATTTTTTCCCCTGAGCATCAGAGAATATCCCTCATTTCCTGGATATAGGTTGACCACTAAACATGACAATGTCTCTTGCATAACAAGCTTCTCTAATAAGTTCACATTTCTTCTTAATTTCTGCTTTAGAAAGAGGCAGAACTCGTGAAAATAATCCAGCATAATTTCAAATAATGCAATCACTTAACGAAACTAGACCTGAGTTAGTTACTCTTTGATGCTCCTTCCGTATCTATATAAAATTAATGTTGATCTATTACTGTTTTATGCAAATGAATATTACCAAGAAAAAGTGATCCATAAAATAAAACCACCTAAATACAAATATATGTACCTAAGTACACAAGTAGCAAACATAAAAAATATTTAGAAAGGAAAACCATTAAATGTAAATTTTTTTTTTAAGAGGCTATAATGTATAGTTAGTTTCTACTAAGTTTAAATGTACATAAATAATATGAGGCATTCTCTTTGGTTGTACTGTTACAGAGCACATTTCTTAAACATTTTATGGCCTAAATTAGATCCAAATAAACTCAACAGCTCTAATTAGCTGAAATGTTAAATTCAAAGATACCCAACTGGTTAAGAGAAAGAAAGTGATTTAAGTAATTTTCTGTAAATTGAATTGAATAGCTTCCTAGAAACCACTTTGCTAAAAAAAAAAAAAAAAAAAAGAGAGCGAGAGAGAGAAAACTATCAGGAAACATATATACATCAAAATCCATTCTTTAGAAAGTCATACAATTTAAAGTGAAACCCACTTATAGATATAATAATTTCTTTCATCAAATTTTATTTGTGAAAGGTATCAGTTAAAAGAATATTTTTCATGACCTCAAAAAAACAAGCCTGTTTAGAGTACCTTATGTTCAACATGTATATATAGTCATATGCAAAAATTATGAATTCTTAATCTGTAGTCAACATAGAAACAAAAAACTGTATTTTGAAAATAATAAATAAATATTTAAAAAGCAAAGCAACTTTTAACCACTGTGATGGAAAGCTGGAAAATATCTTTATTCTTAAAGGACCACATGGTCCTTTAGCCTGTGGGCCATAAGGTCTGTGTTGCAACTATTCAACTCTGCTACTATCTCAAAATCAGCCATTGACAAGACATAAAACAAGGGGTGTTGCTGGATTCCAGTAAAAGTTCATTTACAAAAACATGCCCTGAGCCAGATCCAGCTGATGGACAGTGCCTGTCAACATCAATCTGGAATCTTTTATGTACCTCTCCTACCTTAGTTCTATGTATGCTCATCATACAGACTGTGGTGATAACTGATGGGTGTATAATGTGAAAATTAATGAAAGGAAACCTCAACTAAAACTGGAGTGGGGAAGGCCTGCAGAGGGAACTCTCTGGCTCCACCACTCATCATCCACTACTCCACCAGGAAGACACCAATTACTGATCCCACCAGGAAGAGAATTATCTTGGACTCCTCAACAGGAAATGCAACTATTTTCCTTCCCCAACTGGGGGAAGACTTTCTTCTTGCCCAGCAACAAGCTCTGTGAGTGGGAAAGGACTTCAGCCCAGCCAATGGAAAACCTGTAGCTCAGCCAACGAAAAGCCAGCATCTCCTGAAGTTTTACTTTCCTCCAGTGAACTCAGTTTTTCCTTGCTGATGACTTTCTTTCCTTGTCCTGCCCTCCTTAACAATATACCTCTTCCATGCTGTGTAACTCCTCAGAGTATCTCTATCTGATGAGATGTTGTCCAATTCACGAGTCATTTAATAAGGCCAATTAGCTCTTCAAATTTACTCAGTGTTTTTAAAAACAACGCATGTCAAAACTTATAAAATGTGTTACATACTTCAAACATACACAAGTTATTGTAGGTCAATTATTCCCAATAAAATATATGGAAAACATGCCATAAAACTTGTGGTTTCACAATCATGTTTTTTCTAAATATTTTAAAACAGATATTATTAGAATTCCACTAATTTTTTGCCTAAGAGGTATTCATTTTTAGACACAAACAGAAGCTCACTAGAGCCTTTAAGGGTCCAAAAAATATCAAGAAATCAGTTTCTATTATATTTTTACTGCCCATATGTTCATGCTTAATAAAAATAAATTTAACTTGGCCATGGACTAATTTTAGTGACCAAATTCACCTTTTATTATTGTCTATCTAAATTTCCTACATGTCTTGCAATAGTTTTAACTTTCCAGTGCAAATTACCATGAGGAGATAGGTTACTTTTCTCCTGATCTTTGGTCCACAGATAGCTTCTCAGGAAGAAAAAGAAGCAAAAGACAACATAGATGGTGGTTTCGCTTCTTCTAACTTCCTAATGAGACAGTCTGCTACTCAGCAAACATGTTGAGTTTGCTCACCTCTCCTACCCAAGTAGGCTATCAGCCAGAGCTCTGGTTTAGCGGCAGATCCAGGTAGTCTGGTTAGAAAGTAGTATATTTGTTCACTAACAAAAATACAAACCGCTACCTGCTTCAAATCTAATTCCTTCAAACTTCCCTTCTTCCACTACATTTCAAAAGCCATAACAACATAAAAAATTATACTTACCTTAACCTCAGGCTCTTTTTCACATTCTTCAATATATAAGTCATAAAGTTTTTGAAATATAGATTTTCTAAAATAAAGACAACACACAAAGTACTGTGAATATAATACTCATAAAATAAACATTTTGAATTTTTCTGTCATTCCCCCCACAATTTCCCAAAAACTGGGTGGTGAAGAGAGGCTAGACATGGCAGCTAACATCAGTTTAGAAATTACTAATACAGTTGACCCCTGCATAACATGGAGGTTAATCCTCATGTAACTTATAGCTGGCCCTCTGTATCTGTGGTTCCTCTGCATCCACAGATTCAACCATGAAGTACAGTAGTGTTTACTGTGCTGCTGCTGCTAAGTCGCATCAGTCATGTCCGACTCTGTGCGACCCCGCAGACGGCAGCCCACCAAGTCCCCCATCCCTGGGATTCTCCAGGCAAGAACACTGGAGTGGGTTGCCATTTCCTTCTCCAATGCATGAAAGTGAAAAGTGAAAGTGAAGTCACTCAGTCGTGTCCAACCCTTAGCGACCCCATGGACTGCAGCCTACCAGGGTCCTCCATCCATGGGATTCAGGCAAGAGTACTGGAGTGGGGTGCCATTGCCTTCTCCGGAGTGTTTATTGTAAACATTTGCAAATAAATGGACCTGCACAGTTCAAACCCACACTGTTTACAGGTCAACTATATATGCAAAGTATCCATGATACAACATTTCTAGCTCAGTGTCTAGTAAGAAATAAATGGAGGCTATCATCACATTTCAGCATATCTAAGATACCATCAATTAAGTATTCATACCTTCCACTAGATAGGTATTTCCTTTTAGGAGGTCTCTGCCGGGCACTTTCAATGACATACTAAAAAAGAAAAGTTTAAGAAAACAGCTGGCCTTTTGCTTAATGCATAAACAACTGCATTAAATATATTTAAATCATGTGTAAGGCTAAAGACTATTCAGTCATTCGACTCTTGCATGCATATTAAATCATACCTTTTAGGGAAACCTACTAAATGTCTAAATATATGTAATAAACAAGTGAAGTTTAAACTGCAGTAAAATTTAGCTCAATATTTATTTGCATATTATAAGCAAAATCATACCATTTCACCACTGTGATTTCAATCAATAATATTTTCAACGTTTTATAGTTGTTCAGAATATATATAGCATACCCAATTACAAAGACTCTATATATTTGAGCTACTTCCCCTTTAATTAAGCAAATAGAAAATTTGTTAAAACAGTAAACACAGTTTCAGAAATTCTATGTCCTTGTTCAAATATTTAACTCACAATACTGTTCAGTTTTTATTCCACAGCATTACTATCTGAGCATTCCAAGTAACAGATGATTCAAACATCATCTGGTATTCTTGTATATATATTTACAGACAGTATACTCATCCTAATGTATGCCCTGGACAGTCACATATAAAAATCTCTTAAAACTGAGTTTTGTGAATTAAAGACAACACTATTTCAATACAGAACGTAGTCATGCCTCACCTCTGCACGATCCAAAGCTAGTTCTAAAGCTTGTTGCTGTAAAAAGTAAATGGTGTATTTTATTATATTAGTTATTTTCACACAAAAATAACAATATACATATAACATTTTCTAATTAAGTGTTTAAATGTGTTTTATTTTTAAAAATAGGTCTAACATTTTTCTTTCTTTCTCTCCTCCACCCACCCCACTGCATGCTCAAGACACGCAGGAAAAAATATGGTCATCTCAGACACCTAATTCTGACCACAAATTAGTTAAGAAATGTTACAATGATTTTCTCTGGTCATGCTTGTACAGCTGATATAGGGCTGAAGGTTCGATATGGTAACTATTACCATTTTACAAACTTCAGCATTTTAAGAGCATCGTTTAGGAAAATATACTGGCCATCAGGAATGCAATTAAAGTGAAGCAAAAACTGAAATCCCTTAAGCTGCTAGGAATCCTAAAAACTGAGGGGGCCATTATGTTGGTGCCTAGTATCAACTTAGACATTCTTAACATTATGAACAGAGATTAGGCCAGTGCCCAGTAGAAACAGAAGAAACGATGGCTACCCTTACCAATTTTTAATGAATTTAAAATGAATGTCCAACTCTTTGCGACCCCATGGACTTCAGCCCACCAGGCTCCTCCGTCCACGGGATTTTCCAGGCAAGAGTACTGGAGTGGGTTATTTCCTTCTCCAGGGGAACTTCCCGACCCAGGGATCGAACCTGTGTCTCCCGCATTGTAGGCAGATACTTTTTTTTTTTTTTACTGTCTGAGCCACAAGGAAAGCCCTAATGAATTTAAGATACCACCAGTTACATGCCTGAATTATTATTTGACATTAGGGAAGAAGAGTATGCTGCCAATAATAAGTTTAAGATGTCACTGACTGTATCATAGATGCATTATCAATTCAGTAATTAAAATGTAAAAGCAAAAGCAGATGCACCTTAGAACTGATGAAAATACAGTATTATTATTACATGTAGTTTGAGATCTACTAGTAGATCCCCATCCTTCTTTGATTTCTTAGAGACCTGTCTTACAGGGCAAGAAAGATTAATAAGAAGGGTAAACTCTGTCTTCTTTATTTGTGTAGTATTCTTTTGTAATGATATCCAAGAATAAAAAATACTAGATTTAAAAAAATTTAAGCCAACATACCACCAATAATTTCTTTCTAGTTTTGTGGTTAGGGTATCACACAGAGATATACCATTTTTCATTCACAATGACAATCACTTTTAATTTCACTGAGAGGCAAAGAATTTCCATTTTTTAAGAACCTATATTTTTCTGTTATTTTGGACTCTCCAACAATTCAGTCTACCAAGTTCCATGGAGTAAAAACTTCTGCTGCTGCCGCTAAGTCGCTTCAGTCGTGTCTGACTCTGTGCGACCCCAAAGACGGAAGCCCACCAGGCCCTCCCATCCCTGGGATTCTCCAGGCAAGAACACTGGAGTGGGTTGCCATTCCTTCTCCAATGCATGAAAGTGAAAAGTGAAAGTGAAGTCGCTCAGTCGTGTCCGACTCTTCACGACCCCATGGACTGCAGCCCACCAGGCTCCTCCATCCATGGGATTTTCCAGGCAAGAGTACTGGAGTGGGGTGCCATTGCCTTCTCCAGTAAAAATGCCTAGTACCCATCAAAATCCCAAGAGGGCAGGAGTAAGAATATATATTGCCAGGTATCAGAAATCATGAAGGTTGAAGTGACCCTGTCTTCCTAGTTAAAAGGATGGAGAATTAATATTACAAAAACAGCCAGCCTTTTAGAAGAGCAATAGAACCTGTACATTATCAAGCATCTAAATGGAGTAGGTAAAAGAAAGTCTGAAATATGCCATACTTCAAAAGGTTGTTAAATTTATATCAATTTATTTAAAAAATTTCACGGGCAGAATTCAGTGAAACTGTTCCCCAGGGACTCAAAATTAGATTCTTGAGCATAAACTATTTTCCAATATATACTCTTGACAAAAACATAAGGTTCTTTTATTTTGGCCATAAAACCTTATAGAGTAAGTTTATAACTTATCAAAAAATTATAAAACACAATCAAATGTATATTCCAAGACCATTTCAAACAGCCACTTTTCTCAAATATTTAATCTTCTGATATCAATATAAAGGGTCTAGTGAGATATACCTGCATATATAAATGCTAGTATCATTTATTCACTACTGCATTCACAAACTCAAGATAATATCAAAGCAAAATATAAGGTAAGAACCCCACTGTGACAGCTCCACTTTTCTCTAAAAAGGCAAGGGTACACAGGTAAGATCCCAACAAGAGAAGACATGTTTTCTGAAGTTTATTCAACATGGTGGTCAGTGCTCATTTATTCTCTGTCAAATGCTATTTATAACATTAGAAAGTGATCTTTTTCTTCTGTTTTTAATTTTTTAATGTTTAAATGCCCAGCCCTATGTATGTTTAGTGACTGTAAGTGGTAAGTAGAAATGTGCCATTAGAAGGCTAATCCTAATGCTGCTTAAATGTTATTTGCAGTAAGCAGGTTATACTTGTTAATTTTTTTTTTAAAATCTGTACTAATAAGAACTTCAAAATGTGGGAAACCTGTACCCCCAAAACTATTTATACTTATACCCAAGGTTCTTGCCAGTGATTTGGACTATGGTATTGTAAATAGAGGACTTTCCTGGTGGCTCAGATTATAAAGAATCTGCCTGCAGGAGACCAGGATTCGATCTGTGGGTTGGTAAGATCCCCTGAAGAAGGGAATGACTACCCACTCCATTATTCTTGCCTGGAAAATTCTATAGAAGAAATTTTTTTTTTTTTTACTACTTCACAAAAATAATGACAGACAGATTATCTGTGTAACTTGGATATGATTATAATACTGAATTGAGAGATGAGCTTCATATTTTAAGATTTTCCATGCAATTGCTAAGTAGTTTCCTGGTTAGAGTAACAAGGGTAGCTAACAAGAATATTTGTTTCATATTGATTTTTTTTGAGGGAAGAGAATTTTCTAAGAATATTAACATAATGATTTGTAGCTCACCATTGTGATATAAAACAGGAGTCCAAAAAGGAGAAAATTTATGTGCGTTGATGAAGCTGGATGAAAACCATATCTTTAGAAATCAATCTCAAGAGTACTGAAAAACAAAAATGACAAAACCCCTAAATTAACATAAATCAACATATATGAGATTACTTAGTAAGTAACAAGGAAAACTGAAGTATATATATTTGTATGACACTTTAACCAGTCACAAATTCACACATTGACAGTCTATTCACTCATTCTGAAAAATATAGTTTTAACTAGGTAGAGCAAAAAAAAAGTTTGCAAGTTAAAATCATTACTCAATTTCTTAAAAATACTTAACATCCAGGAGAGAATGTTTGTTTAATTTCTTCTATCTTCACAGTCACTGCTCTGTTACTCAGGATTTTTAAAGCCTGCCCTTTGGCCTTCGTCACTGCACAGTTCATTTTACAAATCAAACCATTTCATCACACCTGCAGATAAAAGTCCTCTTTAACATTCTCCCAAATGCCCCAGGCTACACTGTCCAATGTAGCTCCAGTCCTTCCAGCTTGTCCACCCCTCAAGCAAACAAGACACACTCTAGAAGAAGAACCTCATTCCTCTAAAACACAAGCTCTCATCCTGGTTGCACAACAGAGTAACCCTGGAAACTTAACAAGTGGGATACCCATGCTCCTCCAGAAATTCTCATTAATTGGTCTCGATTAGGGCCCAAGGGTCAGCATTTTTGACTCTCCCTAAGCAATTCAAAAGTGTTGCCAATGTTGAAGTCTACTGCTAGATCTTCTCTGCCTCTCAGAGAGATGTCTCTCACAGATGTTTGCTCTGAAAGTGATGCTAAATAAAGCTTATGTGTAATCTAATTCTTTACCTAACTCCTTGTAATCACCCCATGTGTCTATACACAACTGAGGACACCTTTAAGCAACAGAAAACAATATTTTCCATGTAAAATTGTTTGGGTTTGGTTTTGGTGAATCCAAAGCTTAAGTTTTGCCAATTCGGTCTTGAAAAAGAAGAAGGTAGAAGACAGGAAAAAATTCACAAACCCACCAAAAACGACAAGCACCATACAGGTTCCAGGAATATCATTTCGCAAATGAATAAGACGTTAATCCTATTCTACAAAAGTTCATGCAAGATTTAACATGAACTTAAGGTGAAATTTTTCTGACCACTGAATCTAAAGATGAAGATACACTGCTGCTGCTGCATCACTTCAGTCGTGTCCGACTCTGTACAACCCCATAGACAGAAGCCCACCAGGCTTCCCCGTCCCTGGGATTCTCCAGGCAAGAACACTGGAGTGGGTTGCCATTTCCTTCCCCAATGCATGAAAGTGAAAAGTGAAAGTGAAGTCGCTCAGTCCTGTCGGACTCGTAGCGACCCAAAGGACTGCAGACTGCCAGGCTCCTAAGTCCATGGGATTTCCCAGGCAAGAGTACTGGAGTGGGGTGCCATCGCCTTCTCCGGAAGATACGCCATAGGCAAAATGTGATGACTTTAAAAATCTTATCTCTNGACTCGTAGCGACCCAAAGGACTGCAGACTGCCAGGCTCCTAAGTCCATGGGATTTCCCAGGCAAGAGTACTGGAGTGGGGTGCCATCGCCTTCTCCGGAAGATACGCCATAGGCAAAATGTGATGACTTTAAAAATCTTATCTCTTGTCACTAAACTGTGGGGGATGGAGAGGTGGGCTTAGTGACTTTAAATATTTAAGTACTACAAAACCCCATCAGTTCAGTTCAGTCGCTCAGTCGTGTCCGACTCTTTGCGACCCCGTGAATCGCAGCAGGCCAGGCCTCCCTGTCCATCACCAACTCCGCGAGTTCACTCAGACTCACGTCCAAAGAGTCAGTGATGCCATCCAGCCATCTCGTCCTCTGTCGTTCCCTTCTCCTCCTGCCCCCAATCCCTCCCAGCATCAGTCTTTTCCAATCAA
>SJYV01022777.1:0-77561 GCA_006410875.1 Neotragus pygmaeus
CAAATTATAATAATGTTATTAGGTAGAGAGTAATGTGATTTTAATTTCCTGAATTTTAAAAATTTTGTGTAAAGAACATATATTAGTTTTGTGACTTGAAGAAAAGAAAAAGCAGTAAGGAACTTCTGTGTTGGCCCAGTGGTTAAGAATCTGCCTTCTAATGCAGGGGATGCAGGTTCGATTCCTGGTCGGGGAATTAAGATTCCACATGCTGCAGGGCAACTAAGCCCATATGCTGAAACAAAGACCCAACATAGCCAAATAAATAAGTATTTTTCAAAGCAGTAAAACGTAAAATAAAGCCAAGCAAGTCACTCCAGTTCATCTCATCATTCACAGTGAATGGTCTCCTTCATCCAGACTTTATTTTTTTTCATAAGAGTTTATTAAGAGTTTATTCAGGCACATGGTCTTGTGTTTTATGGCAAAGCCATGAGTGTTGGCCATTTTACTTTTGGTTCCCAGGGCTTCTTGATAGATCTAAGGATAATCCCATTCTCCTTGCCAGTGACTGACTCAGAAATGGCTAACTCTGACAAATGAGCCATCAGGTGAAGTCCAGAGTGTGAGTAGGGATCATTTGCTTGCTTCTGAGAGAGAGCCCAAGGAGGAGATGGTTTCTCCTTCACTTTCTCTCACTGTGGTCTAGACCAACCACAGCCATCTTGCAGATCTTTGCAACTGCTGCCAAAGATCAGAAACCAGAGAGATGGAAATAACCTGGGTATCAGGTGGCAGTGCAGAGCTGCTGAAGCCAGTTTTACATTCAGGCTTGCTGTTATGTGGGCTAATATATTTTATTATTGTTTAAATCAGTGTTTCATAACTTTCACTGTGTAACAGAATCTCTAGGGAGTTTAGAAACTACCAATCCCCAGGTTATTCCAAGGTTAAGTCAAGGTCTTCAGGGGCAAACCCATCTGAGTCAGAGTTTTCTGTTCGTTACACCTGAAAGCATTTTGATGGATGAAGACACCTCTGCAGACACCTCCATTGCTATTTTCCTTAAACCTTCAAGTCAAGGATTTTCTTTGGGGTTTTCTCATATCAGTTCCTCCTGGGCTGAGCTTTTTGCCTCTAAAGTGCAGCATGACCAACGTCTATTTCTTGCATATCTACCAAACCCATCCAATGCTTGTTCCATGGTACTTTGCATATTTATAACATGTTAAGGATCAAGGATGTGAATGAATCTACTCAGGCATTCCATAAAAGTGTTTATGTTTTAAAAAAATGTTTTGTGAAGACTGAGCTTCCCAAGTGGCACTAGCAGTAAAGAACCTGCTTGCCAATGCAGGAGACATAAAAGACGCAGTTTTGATCCCTGGATGGGGAAGATCCCATGGCGGAGGGCATGGCAACCCACTCCAGTATTCTTGCCTGGAGAATCCCAAGGACAGAGGAGTCTGGTGGGCCACAGCCCATGGGGTCACAAAGAGTCAGGCACAACTAAAACAACTTAGCAGGCACACACCTTTAACACAGTAGTTATATGATATTTTACTAAATGTTGAGTTTAACTATCAAGTGAATATGATATTTGAATATCTTATGTTTTTGGTTGGTACATTGTAGAAGGTATAGGATGCTAGAATCTTCATATATTCTATTTTTATAAATTGCCAGTAAGCTTCAAAAATACTTTTCATGAAAGTATATTCATAAAATCACTCTTAGCAAGGAAACTGTTATAAATAGTGCTTGCTTAAAAGAATTCAACAAGGTCTTAAAGATGAAGTCTTTCAGAGAATCGATTCTCAATGCAAACCGTCAAAAGCACCATGTCTGAATAGTTGGTGGGTTCAATGGAGTGGGTATGTATCATGACATACACAGTGGGGGAAAAAAAAGAAATCAAAGAGCTATAAACAAGAATGACAACTTTCAAACTGACCCACTACTCTACCTAACCAGGCCCTAGAAAGCAAACTGATCTCAGGAGGGCCAACCCTGCACCTTTCAGGGACTAACCCTTCATAGGGATGGCTGTACAATTAACACAAGCTGTGGGCTGCCAATGGGCTTCCCAGCTGGTGCAGAGGTAAAGAATCTGCCTGCCAATGCAGAAGACGCAGGAGACGTGGGTTTGATTCCTGGGTTGGGAAGATTCCATGGACTAGGAAATGGCAACTTATTCCAGTATTCTCGCCTGTAGAATTCCATGGACAGAGGAACCCGACAGGCTACAGTCCATGGGGTCAAAGCGTTGGACACAACTGAGCATGCACAACTGAGCACGCACAACTGAGCACGCAAGAATGCCTGTGGGCTGCCAATAAAACATAGTAAGCTTGCCCCACAAGGTGGCAGGACCCCTGCGGGAACCCAGTCGGACTCACCATGCTACTGATGGTTTTCATGCCATTAAACAGCAAGTAAGTTAATAATTGTAGTGGTTTATCTCAACACTCCCTGCTGCTTTTAGTGCTTAACTCAAATGTGATGGTCATCAGCTTTTGCTAGTAGCAAGAGGCAGAGCTTTATCAGAAAATGTAAAGATCACTTTGCGATTATTATTTCGCCCTAGGGCAAGGCTAGCCTAAGTGCCCCCACACAGCTCCTGGTGGGATGTTATCTCCTGAAGGCTCTGGAAATGAGTACGATGGCATTTAGATTTCCGTCCATGCCTGCCCCGCTCTACCCCCACACACTCTTTTTTAAAAAATTAATACTGGGCTTACTTAAGTCACACAAAATGGCAATTGATAAGATATGGAGTAAGCAGGGTTTTTGTTTCAGCGTAGCCTGGCTGACCTAGTCACTCTACTCCAGTCCCACCTGGCTCTTGCTGACCACAAAGCCGCTTACTTTCTTGTCATCCTAAGTCTCTTGCACAAACTCCTGTCATCTGGTGCCCTAAATGCTCAAGGCAGTCATACTGTCCTCTGTGGACTTAGCATTTTACATACAGTGCAGAGTTTGAGGAAAACCATGGGTTAAGAAGCCCAGCAGCTTGTGAAGGTCAGTAGTAAGCTGAGACTTTTAATTAAGTGCCCGGTGGGAGACTCTCATCATTTAAGAGAGATGGACAAAGCTTCCACTTAGAGTGAATCAGTCTCTAAGAATCTCCCATCACGAGCTGGTGGACAGAAGATTCAGCCAGCATCTTAAAGAGAGCAGTGATGTCACTAAGCCATCACATTACAACCTGCTTTGGCAGGGAATGCACATTGGATTCTTAGATCAGACATCATCAGTATTCAAATATTTCTGATTGGAAGCTGCATAGAGAACAGAAGAGAAAGAGAATGTCACTTTAGAAATTGTCATCTGCCACCCAGCCAACCCTTACACATCTTATCCTGCCCAGGCACACAAACTCCAACTGATAATTGGAGTGCTAGTTAGCTAATTCAAAGGAAAGAGGCTTTCCTAGATTCTGCTTAAAGATCCAAAATCTTAACGTGCAATGATTTCCCCAGCATCCCACGTGAAAAACAGGTTATTTGCAACAACAACAAAAAAAACACACACACACAAAAAAACTGTAGCTATAAAGTATGAAGGTATTCAAAGAAATAATTACCAGTGTTTTCAGTGATTGCTTTGTTCTTACACCTTCTTAAAAAGTTCCCCAATAATGTAAAGTTAACTATGACGTTTTTTTGAGCCCCAAATGAGTTTCTGAAGGTCAGGCTAAATCAGGCTGACAAAGCAAGGGGGTGGAGAAGAGCATATTATTATGGACTCTACAACATATCTTTTAAATTTATTTATTTTAATCAGAGGCTAATTACTTTACAATATTGTGGTGGTTTTTGCCATACATTCACGAGTCAGCCATGAGTGTATATGTGTTCCTCATTCTGAATCCCCCTCCAACCTCCCTCCCCATCTCATCCCTCAGGGTCATCCCAGTGCACTAGCCCTGAGCATCCTGTCTCATGTATCGAACCTGGACTGGTGATCTATTTCACATATGATAACATAAATGTTTCAATGCTATTTTCTCAAATCATCTCACCCTCGCCTTCTCCCACAGAGTCCAAAAGTCTGTTCTTTACATCTATGTCTCTTTTGCTGTCTCGCATATAGGGTCATGTTACCATCATTCTAAATTCCATATATATGCATTAATATACTGTATTGGTGGTTTTCTTTTTGACTTACTTCACTCTGTATAATAGGTTCCAGTTTCATCCAAAAATATGGAACGCTTCATAAATTTGCGTGTCATCCTTGTGCAGGGGCCATACTAGTCTTCTCTGTATCGTTCCAATTTTAGTATATATGCTGCTGAAGCCAGCACTCTACAACATATTTTTGTAATACATCTTATTTTGGGTTGGTCTTGATACCAACTGGAGTCTGAGGAATTGCAAATTTCTCCACAAGCCTAGTGGAAGATGTTTCTAATGGGTCCTAAAATATTTACTGTGAGTTTCAGCACTTGAATCAGCTTCTGGGATTAAAACCTAAACCCATTCTTTCTTCCTAACTGTACAGTTTTGTACAAATCAATGAACCTGCCAAAACTTCTATTTTCTCATCTATGAACTGGTGATAATATTAGTACCTGGCTCTTAGGCTTGTTATGAAAACTGTATTTTTATAAACTGCTTTGTAACCAGCCTTTGTACCATCAGGTGGCTCAGAGAGTAAAGCGTCTGCCTACAATGTGGGAGACCCGGGTTCGATCCCTGGGTCGGGAAGATTCCCTGGAGAAGGAAATGGCAACCCACTCCAGTACTCTTGCCTGAAGAATCCCATGGATGGAGGCACCTGGTGGGCTGTAGTCCATGGGGTTGCAAAGAGTCAGACACGACTGAGTGACTTCACTCACTTCACTTGTACCCAGCCTAGCACAGACTAAGTTCCTAATAATTTATTGATTAATATTGTTTCTGTTATTTCTATGAAATCAGTGGAGGTTATGAGGAGGTGCCATTGGTACTTGAGGGGAGGGCCATTTAGTAGCTACTTGCCCAGAAATGAGACTTTGAATCTAAGGAGATTCCCAGGCCCCAACAGATGCAGCTTTGTTTTATTTCCTTAGCAGAAGGGAATAACCAGGGATGGACTCTGAGCCCCCTGCATTGGGACCAGGTCTTAGTTGCAATACACGAACCCTTAGTTGCAGCATGCAGGATCTAGTTCCCTAACCAGGGATGGACTCTGAGCCCCCTGCACTGGGATCATGGTCTTAGCCATTGGACCACTAAGAAGTGCCCAGATTCAGCTTTAATGGCCTTGCCAGGCATCCACACCTGGCCATTCTGGAGGGCACTCGACCTTCACCAAGATCACCTGGCAACTTAATGCCACAGTGCCAAAGCCTGTGTTAGCAGGAGACACTGAGCAAGTTGGCTGCCACATGGAACAGTGATGGGACTTCAAAGCCTGTGTGAGATGACTCTCACCCTGCCAATATAAGGGAAACAAATTGGTCCTCGGTGGCTGTGGCTCCCTCAGGTCCTTCCTCCTCAGGGGCTTCGTGGTTGCTGAAACTGCGCAAACCTCAGCCTCTTGATGCATTATCTGTCACCATTCTAATGATCTGGCAGGAAAAGATACCTGCCCTCAGTCCCCCTGGGACAGACTCACATTCATTTATGAGCCAGCAGAGCACCCCTTCCTCACAACTTAATATGTTTAACAGCTAATTGTATCTGTGTAGGGATTACACTTTACATTGTGCAGCTTTATGGAAACAAACTCCGGGCTTCCTCAGATTCCCCTAAACAACTCCTTATCTTGGAGAGTGAGATCCTTATCAGGGCCATATGTTAGAGGGCCTGGGCTGCTTCCAAATGACCCCAAGAGAGTCTGGGGCCTCATCAGGCTGCAGGGGACTGAATAGAGTCGCAACCTGAACCAGCTCAGAGCCCCAAGCCAAGGGAGGAGCTTCTTCCCTGCCTTTTGCCCTCCATAAACCTGTCGGAAGGCCACTCAGGGCCAGAGTGGCCCACATCAGCTTCTCTCCCCAGGTGATTTCCTGTGCTGTCAAAGTCTGGGGGATTCATGAGCACCTCATGCAAAATCACAGTGAAGCCTCTGCCAGTTCCTGGGGTGCTGTGGAAGCACTAACACGTGGCCTTTTAACTCACTTAGGAGCTAATCCCTCTAACCCGTGAGGAAACCAGTTACCACTAATGGCTTCCTTTGGCCAAGATGGCAAGGTGGGCTACAACCGGAGAACCAACTTGTTTCACACAGTTATCACAAGTCTTGGGAGATTCCTGGCCTTGGCAGACACTAAAAACACTCCTTCCCCTGGGTTATAACAATTCAGTGAGAGACCTTGTCTTAAGGAACTCCTGGGGGAGGGGGCTCAGCCGAGCGCAAAGAGCAGGAAATGTCTCCCAGTGAGAGAAGCCTGGAGCCAGAGGGGCCCTGCTGGAGTTTTCCAGCCTGTGACTCATGGGGCTACTTCCCTACTTGACCTGGCCTGGACTCCTGCCCCTCGGCCAATGTGTCTCAGCGCCTCTTCCTGTCTCCATTCCGCCCAGGCCCCTGAACAAAGCAGAAGTCTGGAATCCACAGCAAGGACTGAAGTGTTGTGTATACACTTGGGCGTCATCTGTGGAAGCAGCTCTTTTGAAAACAGAAAATAACTTCCCTACCCTGAGAAGAACTTGGTGAGCTCTTAGAAGTATCTACTTTAACAATTGGAGACTGAAACCTTGATTATCATCTCTTAAAAGAAGACCTAGTACATTCTTTTTTATTGATTCATAGTAATAAGTAAGGCACTCGTCGAGCACTTAGGTTCCAGGCACTGTACTAAACACTTTACATCTATTACTTTATTTAGTACTCACCACAACCTTTTGAGGTCTGTACTGTTGTTATCTCCATTGCATGATTGAGGAAACGGAGGCTCAGAGAGCCTTGTATATGTACCTTGTACATAATCAGTTAGCTACTACATGGTGGAGCCGGGACCCAAACACGGGTCTGTCTTCTTCAAGCACTCAACTTCTTTGTCTCTAATAATCTGGGCAAAAAGGGAACTTGGAGACCAGCTGAGTCAACTGGTACCCTGATCCTCAACTCTTATAACTCCTTAACTCCTTTCCAACAACCTCACAGAACAGTCTCTGCTTACTACCCGGAAGGAAGACCCTGGGAGGCACAAAGCAAAGAGCATTAGGCATTAGATGACCCAGGGTCTGCCGTTCTCATGGTTTTTATCCACTGGTCTAATCACCATTTGGAAACACAGAAGAACATCAGAATACTCTCCATGGACACCTCTCCATATATGAAAATAGAGCCCTTGCTTAACCCCTTACATCTTCTCCAGTCCAGCCAGTTCCAGTTTGCCAACCATTCTGTAAGTAAGGCCTTCGCAGGCAACGTCCTCTGGGTGTGAGGCAACCTGTTAACACTTAAGTGTGGTTACAAGAATGGAGAGTTAGAATTAAGTTGGTCTGATCAGTTTGGAGACAGTGGGAACCCTCCCTTCTTTATCTCCCCATACTCACCTAGTTATACAACTTAAAATTTCCTCACCTCTTTGGAAACCCCAACATACCCTGAAATTGCAGTCAATAAAAGTCCTTAAGGTGTTTTGCTCTTGCTGATGCCTAGGAAAGCAAGCTAAAATGGCAAAAATCAATTTGCAGAGAGTCAATTGGCTAAAGTTCTATCTACCAAATGATAGATTTTATCATTGCATTCCACAGATACTAGTACCTACCACTGTCTGGACATTGTTCTAAACACTGGAGATGAAGCAAAGAACAAAATAGACAGAAATTATTGTCCTGATGAAGCTAACATTCTTAATATAATGGAATTGCTCCAGCCACTTTTAAGTTCTTCTGATTGCTTTGAATGTCACTTCACAATACCTCAATGGGCATATGAGCATTCATCTAGAATTTCCAGCAGTCAGAAAGAAAAATTCAGCATTTCACATCAGTGTGATTAGTTTGGATCCCTTTACAGAATTTACATATAAATGGCAAATAAATATTATAATTTTATGCTAAAATTGGTGAATTTGAATGAATCATTGAAAATGATTAAATGTATTCATGGGAAATATAAGCCTATGTCCATCAATTTCTGAAAAATTGAAGTTTCCATAAAATTCTTTTATGAAGACAGAGTGAAAACCAATCCATTACAACTTCACAGAGACTGTCAGTACAAATTGATGTAAACTTTGTAGATAATTTTTTAAATGTGGGGGCTTATTGATAATTTCTTTTCACTTTTTCAAGATTTTATTTTTTAGAACAGCTTTAGATTTACAGGAACACTGCATAGAAAGAACAGAGTTCTTCTATACCCCATCACTCATTGCTATTTCTTCCATTAGTTTTTAATAATTTTTTAAGTTTTTATTTTTTACTGTGGTATAGCTGATTAACAAACAATGTTGTGATAGTTTTAAGTGAAGAGTGAAGGGACTCAGTCATACATGTACATAAAACTTGAGTTAATTATTAGGTAAACCAAGTATCTGACAAACTGATTCTTAGCAAATTGGTCACTGGCTAGCTGATTTGGGGCAAACTGATATTTGTAAACCAATGTAAAGTTATTGCTAAACTGTGGTACCCCATCCCAAAATATGTGCAGAAAAATCAAATTAATTTATTTGAGTCTCTGACCAGTGAGTTTTTCTGAACCCTGACTCTGTCACACTTCAGTCTTCCCAGGCACTTGTCATCCAGCAATTTGTTCCTCATGCTGAGTCCTTATGCTAGTCTTCAAATGCAGGGGACCAGGGATGGCAGAAAATTCCACTGGAGGCTTCCATCCAGTTTGTCAATGGTAAGTTAATTAGCAATCTTTGAATCATTCAACATGCTATAAATTTAACTTCCCTATCCCCAGCATCATCATAGGAAAATAATTACCTTTATTGAATACTTTCCACTTATCAGGCAGTATGGTGGATGTCTTATATACATACATCATTTAATCCTCATCAGGCTGAGGAAAGGAAGACTCAAAGCAGTTAAGTAATTTGCATGAGACCATACAGCTAGTAAGTAACACGCTTTCTTCCCTCTGGCAACCCGATGTTTATTGTTACACCAAGCTTTTACATTTAGTCAAAATGGTTTTAATTTATAGATAAAGCTGCCTGAAAGATGGGAATCCTGAAGGCAATCATATATTAATTAAGACGGTCTTCTCCTGGTGGCCCAGTGGTAACAAATCCATCTGCCAATACGGCAGACACAGGTTCAATCCTTGGTCTAGGAAGATTCCATATGCTGCAGAGTAACTAAGCCTGTGCGCCACAACCATTGAGCCATGTTCTAGAGCTGGAAAATGCAACTACTGAGCCCAGGTGTTGCAACTACTGGAGCCCGCATGCCCAAGAGCCTGTGCTCTGCAACAGAAGAAGCCACTACAATGAGAAGCCCAAGCACCTCAACTAGAGAAAAGCTCATGCAGCAACAAAGGCCCAGCACAGCCAAAAATAAATAAAATTATATTAAGAAAACAAAGACACTTAAAGGTACCAGACTACCTTCACATGTATCTTTTCTTCGGTTTTGATTTATCACAAGACAAGTCAGTGCACTGCCTTCCATCAGGATTCCATCCTGATTCCCATCCCAAATAGGAGCATGTCCTCAAGATATAAGTCCCTCAGTTGTGTCCGACTCTTTGTGACCCCATGGACACCAGGCTTCTCCATCCATGGGATTTTCTAGGCAAGAGTACTGGAGTGGGTTGCCATTTCCTTCTCCAGGGAACTTCCCAACCCAGGGATCAAACCCAGGTNGTAAAGTTATTGCTAAACTGTGGTACCCCATCCCAAAATATGTGCAGAAAAATCAAATTAATTTATTTGAGTCTCTGACCAGTGAGTTTTTCTGAACCCTGACTCTGTCACACTTCAGTCTTCCCAGGCACTTGTCATCCAGCAATTTGTTCCTCATGCTGAGTCCTTATGCTAGTCTTCAAATGCAGGGGACCAGGGATGGCAGAAAATTCCACTGGAGGCTTCCATCCAGTTTGTCAATGGTAAGTTAATTAGCAATCTTTGAATCATTCAACATGCTATAAATTTAACTTCCCTATCCCCAGCATCATCATAGGAAAATAATTACCTTTATTGAATACTTTCCACTTATCAGGCAGTATGGTGGATGTCTTATATACATACATCATTTAATCCTCATCAGGCTGAGGAAAGGAAGACTCAAAGCAGTTAAGTAATTTGCATGAGACCATACAGCTAGTAAGTAACACGCTTTCTTCCCTCTGGCAACCCGATGTTTATTGTTACACCAAGCTTTTACATTTAGTCAAAATGGTTTTAATTTATAGATAAAGCTGCCTGAAAGATGGGAATCCTGAAGGCAATCATATATTAATTAAGACGGTCTTCTCCTGGTGGCCCAGTGGTAACAAATCCATCTGCCAATACGGCAGACACAGGTTCAATCCTTGGTCTAGGAAGATTCCATATGCTGCAGAGTAACTAAGCCTGTGCGCCACAACCATTGAGCCATGTTCTAGAGCTGGAAAATGCAACTACTGAGCCCAGGTGTTGCAACTACTGGAGCCCGCATGCCCAAGAGCCTGTGCTCTGCAACAGAAGAAGCCACTACAATGAGAAGCCCAAGCACCTCAACTAGAGAAAAGCTCATGCAGCAACAAAGGCCCAGCACAGCCAAAAATAAATAAAATTATATTAAGAAAACAAAGACACTTAAAGGTACCAGACTACCTTCACATGTATCTTTTCTTCGGTTTTGATTTATCACAAGACAAGTCAGTGCACTGCCTTCCATCAGGATTCCATCCTGATTCCCATCCCAAATAGGAGCATGTCCTCAAGATATAAGTCCCTCAGTTGTGTCCGACTCTTTGTGACCCCATGGACACCAGGCTTCTCCATCCATGGGATTTTCTAGGCAAGAGTACTGGAGTGGGTTGCCATTTCCTTCTCCAGGGAACTTCCCAACCCAGGGATCAAACCCAGGTCTCCCACATTGTAGACAGACGCTCTGCCGTCTGAGCCACCAGGGAAGTCCAAAATATAAGTAGACAAGATCTAATCCTGGCATGACCTTGCCTTCTGGGGCTTCAAATTTTAACTGCCAGTCTTCACTCTTAACCTGGTGATGATCGCACCTAACATAAGGGCCATGACAAGGATTTAATGAGATAGTATATGTGGAGTGAATAGTTCAATGCTTGGCATATGGTAGACAATCAACAATCAAGGTTATTTCTCTGTCTTTCGGGCCAATCGGGTCTGAGTGACTGCAGAACTAATTGAAATGCTTATAACCATGAAACAGAGAAACATAATGAAAGTGGAATCCATAATATGTGTTTATCTAAAAACTCTATTAAACTTGCTCTAATATATATGTCATCCGAAATTAATACTTATTGGTACTTCCTTTTAAAGTGAACATAGCCAATTCTGTAAGTTCTGACTCAGGAATGGTTCCTGGCATGACATTTTCTTGTCTTGTTCATCAGAGAAGCAATAAGTTCTCCTGCAGTGCAGAAGACAACAAGAGTGAAAGCTGGGCAGAATGCTGAAATTTACTGATAAATGAGGTGATAAGCGAAGAATGAGGATCTTTTTTTCTGTCTTCATGACAGGTCCTCAAGGCAATTTGCCAACCATATTAGACAGCAGAGGTGGAGGGGAAAGTACAGAAATGTATCCTGATCTATTCACAGTGACTGAACTAAAAGAAAATTCTATTTCTATTGACTTCAGGTATATGCTGCTTAAAAGATTCTCAAGTTGGTTTATACAGGAGCACACTTTGGTTTGTAAAACAGATATATTTATGAAATGTTGTACCTTATCTGATAGTATTTTGAAATACCCAAGGGGAAGTCATTGTCTACAGCAATCCCTACTGAAGAATTCCTAGTAAAACTAATGGCAGTGATGGAATTTACTCTTTCCATACTTTGAATGTTCACTAACTGGAAAAGTTTAAAATGTGGAAGAGTAGTATAAAGGCCAAACAATGTTACTTATGACAAAACAAAAGATCCCTTCTGTGTTGCTATACAATGCCTGCCAACATGGAATTCTTCCAAATGCATTATCAGAACCTCCTCTTGCTATATAAGTGAAATGCAAATTTTTCAACATGAGGTGAACCAGACCAAGAAAAGTCTCATTCCCCCAACCTGCTGTCAAAGAGCTTCTTACCTGATTTTTGCCATGAGCATTCTGATTCTAAAGTCAAGTTAAGTTCCCCCACGGTAGAATCTATGTATTATAATACCTAGAAATGTCCTTGAACTCAGATCTTCGTTCAAAAATGACTGAAAGAAGAAGGAGCCAATAATGAGAATATGCTCAATTGGTTAAAAGGATACCCTAAGTATATGTAGAGAATTCTGGGATAAGACTGAACTTCCTCCTTTCCAGGTTTCTGCTAATAACTTTTAACCCAAGCAGCTAAGAAGACAGTTCTGACCACTAACTGTTAAGGTGCCTGTCACATAGTAAGTCCCTCATAAACATTTGTAGAAACCATCAATGAGCTCCTTTAATGTCTCCTACATGGGCTTGCCGCCAGATCTACACTGTGATGCTTATATCTTGCTTTAGAGTGTCTACTAATTAAATGGGTTAATGTTAATAAACTTTTCAAAAGAATGTCTGGTACAATGTAGCATTTTTTAATACAGTTAAATGCAAACAAACTAATGTTATTTGCTTATAATTGAGTATTAAAGGCTGAGTCTTTGGTCCCGACTTCTCTAGAAGGCCTGCTTTCCCACTACAGGCTGCCAGTTTTATCGTTAGCTTAGGCAATGAATGTGGAATGCTGTTGCCCACTGTGCATCCAGCCTGAATTCTCAACATTGGGTCTGGGCTTTCATGAGTCCATTTCTGCTCTTTCTGTGGCAATGAACAGAATGTTTTCAATCCCCTTTGTCACAATAAGTCATTTTGGCTTAAGGAGATTCCCCAGGCAAAGCAGCAGGCTCCCGTGAAATCTCTCTCCCTAACAATGGCTCAGAGGGTTCTTGATGAGTCATTTCTTACCCCATATCCTGTGAAAGGCACATGGGATCAGAGTCAGTGCTACTATCCTTCCCACTGAAGAACTGAACCCCCTTTCCTGGATTTATTCCCCCCAAATATTACTCCTTGAAGAAGGGAGAGGACAAAGAGCAAAGAATGGGACAGAACTGGAGCAGAGGTCAGCTTCTCATTCCCTGCCTTTTTCTTTTTGTAGTGCATCTAGAAGTCAAGACCTTCAAACAAGTCAAGTATGGGGGTATGCTGTTGCCAGTTACTAGTAAGTATGCTGTCATAGGTTCTAAAGTATTTAGTATAAACAAAACATGAGACTAACATTAAAAAAAATCAAACCGTATGTTTTCATTCTTTTATTTTTAAACCAAAAACGATGAGTGAAACTACCTAATGTAATGCTGTTCTACAGGCATCAAGAAATACAGAAAGTTCATATACTGTGTTGTAAAAAAAAACAAAACAAAAAAAAACCTAAGTTACAGTTTGATGTCTTCTCATTAACATTCACTCGTCACATATCTGTCACAGTTTACTGTAATCCTGGTCTTATCAATAGTCTTCCTTAGAATAAGTCTTCCTTAACTCAGAGCTCTTTCTTATCTCTGAGTCAGACCTCAGCTGAGTCTGTTACGTTCTACCACTTTAGCTCCAGAACTTCAGGCTAACTTGACTGTTATATTTCTCTCCAAGTTGCTACTTCAGATTTCTCTTCTTCTTTCCATTCTGATCAAAACCAGAGTAAATGTCTTCAGTTTACCTTTTTAACCTCTATTACGTAGGAGCATTCTGTAATTTTCCCCCCAAAACATCAGGCTTAAAATTACTTTCACAAAGACTGCGCAGGTTTTCACTTATGTCTAAACCCTTTTGTGGGAGAGACTCATGTAGAAAACACAATTTTATAAAAACAGATTGGAAGTCCCTTTAATCTGTGCTCAGTCCTTACCTGAAAGCCTGGGCACGATATGCCTACTGCCCCTATGGGACAAGGGCACACAAATGTGAAAAGCTGTATATTAAGAGCTACTTTCTGATTATATGCCAATTAAAAAAAAATAGAGAAATTTGTTTTTTAAAAAGAGCTACTCTCTGAAAGGCATTAGCTTTCTGGGTTTGCTACATTTTACAATCAGGGTGATAAATATCTGAGTGAGACTTCTAAGACATACTCGGGGAGACAGGAAAACTGGGCTAACTACAAAGTGGTGGGTTTTAGATTTTTACTTTTCTTCTTTCATTGAAACAAAGGAATAGGCATTGATAAGAAAAGCTACTTTATGGGTAATGAACTTAAACCTCCCACCCCTCTCCTCTCTCCTGTGGTGTGTTTGGGGAGAAAGGCTGCTGGTGGTGGGGGAGGTGGGAAGGTTGAGAGGAAAGGAAGTTTAGCGGAAAGAGAGAAACAGAGGGTGAAAGGACAAGGCGGGTTGAGAGGAGGGAGACGAACAAAGCAAGTCAACGGAGAAAATGAGAGCGGCCAGGAGCCGAGGGGAGACAGCGTGGCCTCACCTAAAACACACCAAACGTCTCCAGTGGAAATTTTGAAAAGAAGGCCATGCAGGAAGCACTTTTAAAAGCTACAGGGTTCTTTTCAATACAGGGGCAAATGAGGAGAGAAAAGGAGCTAAGAACAAGGGGCATGGGAAACAGAAGAGGGAAGGGGAGGGCTAAACCTCCCCTCCGAATTATTCTGAGTTGCTGAAAGCATTTCTTTATGAAGTGTGAAGTTTCAACTGAATCCAAACCCCTGGCATTGGAAACAGTGCCAGGGGCCGCTTATGAGAAACAAAATCTCTTTTTCTTAAAATGAAGAAAATTCTGCTTTTCTGTGAGGTCTTCTCCATCTTGAATAGCCTAGACTCTCCTTCCATTCATTTACTGGACAACATTGTAACAATAGGAAAGACAAGACCAGACCTGATCTACAGTTTAGCATCTCTCAGAAGACCCTGCCTCACTAACTCCAGCCAATGGCTCAACCTATAAGTGCAGTGCCCAGGAGCCACACAAACCTGGAACTGCCCTCTTTTCCATCATAAAGTTGTACAGAACGTCTGAGTGAAATGATAGGGTGTGAAAAATGGTACAATGTGTATTTCTCCAACCACAGGGGAAAAGAGATATATTTAATAAGTGACGCTGCTACAACTGCTTGAAGAAAACAAAGCTAGATCCCTACCTCAGTCCACCGTTGTTGCTGTTCAGTAGCTAAGTCAGGTCCAACTCTTTGTGACCCCAGGGATGGCAGCACACCAGGCTCTCCTGTCCTCCATGTCTCCTGGAGCTTGCTCAAATTCATGTCCATGGAGTCGATGATGCTACCTAACCATCTCATCCTCACTCTCAAATCCCCAAAGGATTTCAATGTAATAAAAGAAAAAAGACAATTTAGAATTGTGCATTATTTTAGAATTGGGAAGATCTTCCTCAACGTGATTTTAAAAACTTAGAAGACATTAAAAAATATACACAGGCATATTTTTTGACTATATAAACATTTCAAAATCTTTTATGAAAAAAATCCCACAAAGAATAGGACTGCTCTTCAGTGGCAATAATCTTGAGATAACTCTACTCACTGAATTCAAGCAAAAGTAATCACTCAAAATGGCAATGTTGGATCAGTGGTTCTGACACTGTAAGGACAGTGTGTGTTAGTAACACTGTAGTGTCTGACTCTTTGCGACCCCATGGACTGTAGTCCACCAGTCTTCTCTGTCCATGGAGTTTCCAGGCAAGAATACTGGAGAGGGTTGCCATTCCCTTCTCCAGGGGATCTTCCCGACCCAGGGATCAAACCTATGTCTCCTGCATTGTAGGCAGATTTTTGCTGTCTGAGCCACCAGAGAAGCCCCGTAAGGATAGAGTAAAGCATTATTGAAAACTATAAATACGCTCCATGCTTCCCTGCACTGCTGGGTCTGGTCACCTTTCTCAGATATCTCAGATTCCCTGCACTGCTGGGTCTGGTCCCTGATTTTCATGGTTGGCTGTTCTGACAGGCACGGGGGTTACTAGAGAGCCAGAAATACTGTTAGAGTACTTATCACATATCTCTCAGTCCATGTTTTAAGAATCTCAAAAGTGCTCGGAATTTAACAAGAGTATGTGTGTGTGTGTGAATTATTTGTGCTATGAAGAAGAGGGGGAGAAGCAATTATACCTCAAGCCAGAAATATTCACCCTCAAGACAGTTGTGATAGTATTATACCATTGTATTTTTTTTTAACTAAGAGTATATTTGTTTATAAAGTATATAAGCATTTTATGAAAATATCCTTTATAAGAAGAGTAAGACAATAAGCGAAAATAAAAACCAGCCGCAGGAAATGCTGTCGGAATCTCCCACCTCCATTTCAGAAGTGAGGGGAATGATGGGTATAGTGATGCAACCTTGCAAAGGATCCCTTCAAGTTTTTTGCCTTTTTTTTTTTTAATAAAATGGCATCAATTGTTGAAAGCATTATGACCTTGTTATGCTACATCATACTGATACAAAATGTGAATAGTACAAAGTTCATTATATATAATATAAGGTTTTAATATATTACATTTGTTTCTACATAAACAGACTATAAATATATGTGCCATAGCATGTTTTATAGTCATTGCTCCCAGCCTCTCATACTATGGTACCAAACAGAAAATACATCTTTTTTAAAAAGAAAAGAATAAGGGCAGAACCAGTAGAAAAAGCTTTACATGTTAAAAGTCTAAATAATACAATAGGTATTGTTATAACTTGAGCTACAAGGTAATTTTTGAAATCTGGCTAAGAATTACTCAGAGAGTGAACAAACCAAATCATATTTTACTAGGGCATACAGGTCAAATGACTAGAATACTGACTGGCTGGGAGCGGGCAGGTGGGGAAGGGACAGTCTGGAAAATACTGAAGGGAAGGGGGAAGACATGGAGAGGGGAGAAGGGATAGGAGAGTAAAATCCTTCCTGAAGCTTTGATACCACAGCTCCACACCGAATCTACTGCGTTCAGGCTCAGACATATCACATCAAGACAGATAGGTGGGTGTCCATCCGGAAGAAACCAGAAGCTGGTTCACACAGTCAGAAATCCTCAACATGACACGGAGCCTCCGTCTGAGTGTCCTTTTCTGTGGCATCCTGAGTAAAGGATCAGTCTCAAGACAAGAAGCCAGAGCTGCATCATTTCCTTCCCGGGCCTTGGCCAGGAGACACGTAAGAGAACGGAAGGATCTCTCATTAGGAGTCGGAAACAGCACAAGGAACTCTCATTTAGCCCAAATGGGAAGAGCACGCAACCTTCTAAAACCAGTCACCTTGTCTGAAGCCTTTACATTTCCTCACAAACCCTATGTCCACCACCTCCACACCAGAGCCAACACAACGCATGTGCAGGTTCCAGGGCGCTCCCAAAGCAAATCAGCGTCTTCCTTTCCATCAATCCAAACCCCACAGGTAAGGCGTGGCTTCAACAAGCAAAGCTTCCTAGATGGATTTAGCTCTAAAGGTCTTTCCCATCTTCAACCCCTAAAGCACTTCCATTGCCTGGTTTATCTTCTAGTTTTATGAGGTGTCCGCTCCCTGGGTACTGCTACTTCTGAGGGTGAAGTCATTTCTTGAACTTCTTTTGCTGCAACCGTTGGGGCAACCCAGGGTAGGGTGCATCCACCATGCTTTTTAAATGAATGAAAAAAAGAATGAGGTCAACACGGGGAGAAGACACAAACACATTCTTGGGTCACAAGCATCTCAGGAAATGCCTAGGGGACTGGCTCCCTACAGTCTGAGGTCCTTTTTTTTGAAATGAAAATCAAATGTGGCTACTTCCTGGTGGTGGAAAGAACAACACTTGAAAATCGGAGCAGCACCTCTCGTGTGATTTCCAGGACTCGGGGACGCAGGTGCCTCCCTTTAAACTGGAGGAGAGCTCAGTGTGGTCCCAGAGTCAGGCTGGAGAATCTGAGCTGCACTGCCGACCTGCGGCCCAATCTCCATCAGCTTTAAAAGTTCAGCCTCCTCGCTGGAGTACACAGTGGTGTCCGTGTCGTCAGAATGGTATCCCGACTGGTAGCCGCTTGTCTGGTTTGAGCCTTCGGATGCCACAGACTCCTTGCTTTTGCTGGGCATCAGACCACTGCGGAAGAGATGGCAACCAAATAAGTTGGCAGAGAGAAGGCAGTTCTTGGGCATCTTATCCTAACCCCATCCCCTACCCCGTGTGGGCTGTCAGTTTCCTAGAGAAACAGCCCATCCCTCCCACTTGTTAATCAACACAGCAGGTTTACTCAGACAATGTCTATTTTCAGGTACTAGGATGAAATCTGAGTTTCAGATAAGTCCTCTTATTCGGGTCCAAGTCTTTCAAGCCTGAGATGAGATGAAAGGCAGTTCTTTTGGATTATGCAAAGGCTCCAACCAATGGAACCTTTTTATGGCCTTGCAGACTGACAAGTTTGTGTACAAGAATAGGATCCAAAGGGACTCTTTCATGATGTGGGAGGAAACTGGGTTGTTCTGAAAGTCCAATGGCACTTGTCACACACTGCCAAGTAGGGGATCACAAGGCCCATGTATGGTGTTAATAAAATTCTTGAGCAACTTTAAACTTTAGTAAGCTGAAGTGTGTGTGTACAATCAAGCTAGACATGTCAAAAACTGCTTTTTACTCATCAAAACCACATTCCTTGGAAGCATGGAGGACTGGATCACTCAGCAGCAACCAGAAAATGTTTTCAATGGCGTGGAATTGTGACAGACAGTAATCATGTCAAAGCTTAGAAAAAAGCTTAAAAGGGCCTTTTGTAGCTGGGTGTAGGCTGTGTGGAGCTTAAGTCATTCTGAAGTATAGTGATTTCCCCCTTTACTAGGTGTTTTACCAATCTATGCATGTTACAAACCAAAAAAAAAAAAAAAAAAGGATTTTATTAACTCTATGTTCATATATGGTTTAAAAGTTATTTCAGATAACTAGAAATGCATCTTTTCTTTCAATCCAACCTCAATACAATGGACTTAGTGTCTCAGACAATGGAATGGTACATACTCATTGCTAAGCAAATAAAATACTTTGAATCGTTGAATAAAATATATAATTGGTTCTCACAATTTCTCATCATGGGCCTAGGGCAAATGACAAAATTGCACATTGGCACATTTTCTTTTTTCTTAACATGAGCATCACTCAATAATGCAAGGGGGCTCCCATTTTATCCAACAGTTAGATTATAGGTAGATCAAAATCTTCTCAATTCATACCTAGAGTGAAACTGCCAGCAAATAAATAACCATCCTACATCCCACTATTGTTATAAATACAAAGTTTCTTACTTATTTATTAAGTTAAAAGCAGGTGGTGGTGGTTTAGTCATTAAGTCATGTCCAGCTCTTGCAACTCCAAAGACTATTATAGCCTGCCAGGCTCTTCTGTCCATGAGATTTTCTAGGCAAGAATACTGGAGTGGATTGCCATTTCCTTCTCCAGGGTATCTTCCCGACCCAGGAATCGAACCCAGGTCTCCTGCACTGTAAGCAAATTCTTTACTGATTGAATTACCAGAGAAGCTACAGGAAGCCAACTGTAAAAGCGGGTACATCTATTCAAAACAACTACAAATTTCTATAGAACCATGTGGAAGATATTATATTCAAAACCAAATTCACTGTTTTCCCCACAATTAAATACTCAATAATTCAGCCAATAGTATTTAAATATCTTAAGCATGTAGACAATGGTTTACTTAAGGACAGGTGCACCCATTTCTGTTCAGGTGTGAAAATTCTTCACTGTAGAGTCCACAAAGATTTTAACTATCTCAAGAGTTTTATTAAAGATCAAGCCAATGACCTCTCTGTCACTTAGCCAATATCACACAAACCATTGACCACAGCAAATATGCTCAGAAATTCCTAAGTATACATAAAATCTGGTAAAAACCAACCAAATCCTCTTATTTCAGATTCTTTTTTTTAGACTTGCCAGGTAATGTGTTTGTTTCTTTTCTTTATTAGTTAGGTTGATGCAAATTTGCCTAACCGATAAAGATATACAAAAAGGAAAACTCTGCACTTATGCTCAAAGTCCTAAGTTCCTTCCAAAAATTCCCCTCGAAATTTGTCTTTTCTGTTTGGCTGAACCTTACCTAAAAGATGGGGCTAACTTGGTTCTGTCTTCCAGGGTTTTCAGCTCTTCAGATGCAAGAACCATACCACTGTCCGTCTGGCTGTCCTTTTTAAGAGACAATGAGATGGCACGGTTGATTGAGTGTATATACTGACCAATCACTTAATCAAACTGATTTCCTAACCCATCTCTGAGACAGCATTTTCATGTTCTACACAGAGAGGTAAAGGTATTACAGCCAGAAACTGTACTGGCAATGAGAGGAAGCAACTGCTTCCACAATCGACCCAGGTCAGGAAGGAGAGAGGAATTTAGGAAGAAGCTAAGGAGACCCGTTTCTATCCTTTTTTCCACAATGATATCATTTATATTTCAGTGGAATTGGGCGTGAAGCTCAATTGTCTTGAACCTTAACCAGGGACTTATGGAAAAAACAAGGCGGCCCAATAAGTTCCATCGCTATAATGACCCCAAGACACATACCCACAAGACTCTAATGCTTAGGCTAATATTTATCTAGCTAATGTTTCATCTTTGGTATTATTTCTAAGACTATTTTTAAAAGATGTACTTACATCTGGGATGACTTTTACTTCTGGTTCTTCCAACGGGATATCTTCAAATGTTTTTACACTGACGGGCCGGCTCTTTCGCTTACTGTTCTGCAGATACTGACTGCAAAAGAACAAATATTTATATTTCAGTAGTGGTATAGTTGACTGCAGATTCCACAAGTGATACCTAAATTCATTATCTTTGAACCACAAGTTTAATAGCGACCTTCAAAACATCCTCTGGAAAAAGAAAAACAAAACAAAAATCTCTGCTAGCACACACCGAAGGCTTAATTTCCTGTGAAAGTCCATTTAAAAGTATAATATAACGGAGGGGCCTAGAAAAGCCCCTTTCCTTTGAATCTTACTTCTGAGGTCCAGGGCTGGACTGAAGACAATAACAGCAGACTCAGTGGTCTGCCTACTACTTGGCTTCCTGATTGCCTGCGATTCCTCCACTAAGCTCTCAGCATATCACCGAGTGTTTCACATCTTTCTGGCCATCTCCTAGGCAAGTCATCTAGACAACGTCCACAGAGCAACCATTCCACGGAAGATGAGCAGAGGAAACACTCCCAAATTTCACTGGGTCCAGTAAAAGATGCTGAACCCAGCAGACTCTGGAAACCACCTTCTCCTGCTATATGTAATAGAGGCTTAATGGCTAGAGGGGGGCTGAATCTCACAATCTCCTACTTTTGGCCCACAGAGCTGGGGCTGTAGTTTGAGAATCGTGAGATATTCTGTCTATTTCCAAGTTTACCATGGATTACACAGACTTGGGAAAGCCAAGAATATATTTCTATGTCCCTGTTTCCCCATCTTTAAGATGTACAGGCCAAAGCTTTCCTTCCCTCACTCACAAACATATCTGGAGGATGAATGAAGTGATCAGTGGTGAGCGGTAAAGGATCTTAGAAAGAGTGATGATCCATCAACCAAAGCTTGTTTTCCTCCTTTGAATTCCAAAGACTACCAGTTTCTTTCAAGAGTCCAGAGGACAGGACATGTCAGACAGCACATCACCTGTTCCTTAGGGGTGTTTTTTCCCCTACCATGTGACTTTGGGTGAGTCGGAGTGATTTTGTGATAATCAGCCCAAGTGGAGAGAAGCAAAGTCTTTTTCATAGGAAGGGATAGCAAATTCACTCTTCTCTTGAACCCCACTGTACTTCCCATCCTAGCAGCCTTCCAGATATATTGCATGCTAAGTGCTAAGTCACTTCAGTCATGTCCGACTCTGTGCGACCCCAGAGATGGCAGCCCACCAGGGTCCCCCATCCCTGGGATTCTCCAGACGAGAATACTGGAGTGGGTTGCTATTTCCTTCTCCAATGCATGAAAGTGAAAAGTGAAAGTGAAGTCACTCAGTCGTGTCCAACTCTTAGCGACCCCATGGACTGCAGCCTACCAGGCTCCTCCATCCCTGGGATTCTCCAGGCAAGAATACTGGAGTGGGGTGCCATTGCCTTCTCCAATATATTGCATATTCCTTGTGTTTTCTGTGACCAAGTGAGGAGAGGACTCATTTGGGCAAAGGAGGATAATGGAAACCAAGTCTTCCTCCCCTTCCCGAGGAGGCTGGTTTTTCCTCTACAAAGAGAGAATGAGGTTCACCAGTGACATCCTCACTCAGAAAACCCCACGAGAAAGAGGACACAATGTATTAAAAATAAGGAGATTGAAAACCCTACTTCTCCTAGATCCAGTCCCCAAAAGTGATAGTTCTACCAAATTATTGGTACCACAGTCAATCATTCATTCATTCACTCATTCAGGAACTCTCTATTGAGACTCCCATCTGGCAGGCACAGTGTCAAATGATCCTCAACCACTGTCTCATGGCATCTCCATGGTACCTCTCTAGGTGGGTATCATGAGCCCAACTATAGATTTGGAACTAAGACGTAGAAAGGTTAAGGAACTTGTCCAAAATCACATAACTAGACTACCTGGATTATCATCCTGAGGGCAATGAGCAGCTACTGAAGAATTTTAAGCATGAGATTGACAAAGTCAGATACACCTTTTAGAAAGATGACTCTGGGTTCAGGAAGGTAGGACCAAAAATCATGAGATCAATTAGGGAGCTGTTCCACTTATCTAGGAGAAGGAAGGGCAGCTTGACCAAAAGGTGATGCCCCCAGGTCTGGAGAAGTAGACAGTTCCAGAGGTATTTGGGTTGTAGCATCAAGTAGAGTTGGTGAGCATGGACAGTAATGCAGCTGCCTTAGAAAGGCTACTTTCCTGATTTCTGAGCCCAATAATTCCAAACTTTGTTCAGCCGGTCCCAGTTGACAAGGCATTTTCATATACACTGTTGCATCTGTTCTTAACAAATCTACTTAGTAAGTTTTTCTTATTTCTTATTTGGAAAAGAGGAGGTGATGGCTTAGGGAGGAAATAACTAGAATTGGAACTCAAACTTAGGTTTCTAGAGCCCATGCAGGGTTGTTTTTACCTCACTCCACATTGATGCCCTTGGAATAGCATTAGGAAGGAGAAGGGAGAAGAGGGCACTGGATGTGATTGTTCAGTTCTTTGTTGAGCACCTGATATGCATGCAGCCCTGCTCCCTTCCATGTGTGCACTGAGCGTGCAGTGATATGGAGTGGAGGAGGGGGAATGTGGGCTGTGAGACAGACAAAAGGTGAAGAAAGGATAGGTTCATTTCAAGCAGTCTAATATCAGAGCCAAATTCAGGAACATCTAGCCAGCAGGCTGTCCCTGGCATCAATCTACAAAGAGCATTTAAATCATCACTAGCAATTAACCAAAATAAGAAAAGAAAGAAAAAAAAAAAGTATGTGCCAGAATTTTTGTCTGGGAGAAAACTGAAAAGAAGTCTTTGATAAGCTGCTTGGAGTGGGAGGTGAAACTCCCAGGGGAAACAGTGGAGCAACCGCAGATGGTCCCCAAACTACCCTGTAAGGAAGATGAGCCCAATTAAGATGTGTTTTCTTGCAGGAAACATGCAAACTGGGGGCCGGAGATGATCCACAGGGAAATTAGAGACAAAGCAGAGTCTAGACACTAGTGGTCCTTCCTCGTCACCCTTCCCCTACATACCTCTCAGCCTCTTCTCTAAATAAATGCTGAACAAATATTTTTTAAAATAGTTAATGGGGCAAAAAATCAGGAGGTTGGCTCCCACAGGGATGTCTCTGTCCTGCTCTATTTATAAGACAATGAAATTGAAAATTATAAGCAGGAAGAAAGTGAGAAAGACACCTCGGCTCTCCTCTTTGACTGGCAACGTGAAGGTAAGAGAACAAGTCCCGAGAGGCACCCCAACCTCTCCTCTCGCTCCTGAGGGAAGCAGAACAACAAGAGAGCATCGGAATGAAGTGTGCTGTGTGTAGATGCCTGGACTCTGCCTCTCTTTTAGCCTAAATGATTAAAATGTGACCGTGGTGTCTTATTTTTAGAAAAGGGGGAAACGTGGAAGGGATTGAGTGGGGATGCAGACAAGAGATTCCAATTTCCATTTTATTTTTCAAATTATGGCTAGATAAAAGAGAAACTGGACTGCAAAGACCAATTCAAAAAGCACAGACAGCAAATAGCAGCCAGGCCTGCGCTGGGAGTGTGGTGTCACATTTGTCCACGCTTCTGGGGATAAATGTTAGCAGCCCTGCTTCAGATCCAGCATCACATTTGGCACTTCCATCACACATATATGACTTCATCAACTCTCAGCACCATATGCAAAGCACCGAAGCAAGCCAAGAGGCTGCCGGCTGGGTCCTCACCCCACCTGGTCACAGAAAACCCAAGAAACACAGCTCATGATCAAATGGCTTTCTGATCAAGCAGAAGGCAACAGTGTTGCAGGAATAATTACCACACCAGAAGGCCAGTTAAACTCGAACTAGGACTTTTTAAATATGAGGGTGGAACTATGGATTTTCAGATTTTCATTTCATTCCTCCTTCTATTTGAGGCCCCCTCCTTGGTATGGGAGAAAACAGCCCTGAGTTAGATTTCAGAGGAATGGGATTCATCCCAGGGATGTGTTTTAAGCAGCTCACATAATAGCTATTATTTATTGGGTATTCTCCAGGTACCAGGCAGTTAGAAACTCATTATGTCATGTAATTCTCAAAGTCATCATCTTACCAGTGTCCTGGCCTAGGTCACACTGAAAATTTGCCCTAGATCAGAGCTGCAAAGAGCAGACTTGGGAGTCCAATCCAGTTATGAAGTCAAAGTGTTAGTCACTCAGTCATGTCCGACTCTTTGCGACCCCCTGGACTGTAGCACTCCAGACTCTTCTGTCCATGGAGATTCTCCAGGCAAGAATACTGGAGTGGGTTGCCATGCCCTCCTCCAGGGAATCTTCCCAACCCAGGGGTTGGACCCAGGCCTCCTACACTATAGGCAGATTCTTTATCATCTGAGCCACTAGGGAAACCCAATCCTATCTGACTCTANATTCTCCAGGCAAGAATACTGGAGTGGGTTGCCATGCCCTCCTCCAGGGAATCTTCCCAACCCAGGGGTTGGACCCAGGCCTCCTACACTACAGGCAGATTCTTTATCATCTGAGCCACTAGGGAAACCCAATCCTATCTGACTCTAAAATCTGGATCTTTAACCACAATATCGTATTCTTCCAGGTAATCGCTCTGAGTCTCATTCATATTCAACATTTACATCGACACTTTGCCTAACTTTGGCAAAACCTGGTAAGAAAAAGTTCTTTCAAAAATGCCAAAAGTTCTTGACACAGGTGGAATGGACAGCTGACTAGCTGGCTTCTACCCACTCGGAGTGTTCCTCTCTCCCACAGCAGCACTCCTGCTGCCCTCCCTGTGCAAGTCGACAGGGCACACTGACCAGGGTGACTCCCCACCTGCCATCTGGCAGCCTGGCCACAGGCTAGAGCTCCATTCCCCCCCACCCCCCGACCCTGAGCCTGAAGGCACCCCCTGCAGCCTGTGTGCACTCAAGGGGGCAGGCTGGGCCAATATTGTCAGGGGTGCGGTTTCAGGAGGAAAACATCCAAAGGGGTGGGAACGGGAACAAAGTGAAGTGAAGTAGTCCCAGGCTTATGAAAAGGCAATTTTAATATCATATTGTAGAAGCCATATCAACTCTTTCCTTATGCACAGGTGCTGGGAGAGAATAAAAAGAAAGCTGCCTTTAGAACCCTTCTACAAATCAGGAAAATACTGCAGCGCATGTGTTTTAAATAAGCCCAGAAGTCCCATTATGCAAATAAAATGCTGAAAATCAGACTTGGGAGGGGCTTCTGAAGATGTGCTGTCCAGTCTAATTCAGGATGCATCCCCACGGCAACTGTATCCCAGCCAGAGAGGCAAAAGTGTGCTTTCATAAACGCATAGAACTCTTCCTTCCTGAATCTTTCCTAAGCTGTTTAATTCACATAAATAAAAGAGTACATGGGGATAATTTAAATACAGATGTCTTTGTATAATCGGTCTCTTTTTCTGGAGATTAACAAACTATGGCATTCCAGCTATTTGCAGCTGCAGGGCTTAGGATTCTGAAAGGAAGAGCTTCGGCCGCAATGTGGACCACAGATGGGAAGAGATTCACCTACCCAGGCGCCCTTCAAGGAGGACCTCTCAGGGCCGAGGGTGAACGTGCAAATGAAATGCAGCAACTTCATACAATGTCCTTCCTCCACCCGCCTCCCCAGGATGACCTTGAAGCCCTTTCCCCCCAGGGGATGTTGACCTTAGACCGTACCTGATTCCTGCTGTGTTGTCATAATGGAATTTGGGGTCACATACTTCCTCTTCCTCCATACAGGAAACAGGTGAGGTAGGCAGAGAGAGTCCCGAATCCTCTTCCATGCTCAAAGTCTCTGATATGGGAAGAACAATGTAGTCTTTGCCATCCTGAAACAATAAACACAGAGTGCTATTGTTATGGCTTCAGTCCTTCAAGAGCCTTTACATGAAAAACAAAGCCCATGGGGGCTTCTTGTTTATGGGGAACGTGGCTTTCATATCTGAAGGTAAAACTTCACGACAACTTTAAAGATGGCTTGTCAAAAACACAAGGGCACTTGAAAGGGATGTGTATATGAGAGTATACTTAAGGAACTAACAAAACACGAGATGGGCAAAACACAGAGAAGTATGCAGGCTGTCGTTACAGCTGGAGCAACGGGACAGGCAGAGCTCCGCAGGGCTTAGAAATCATCTCTTCACAAAGTCCTGTCTACACCAGCCAGGTCCTCTAAAGGGCATGTCATCCAGTGTTAGCCTCTGCACTTCAAGGCAACGGAAAAACTGATGACAGTCTAAAGAAAAGCAATATATGTGCAGGAAAATGGGTCTTCTGAGAAAAGGTTACACAACTTAACATTGTTTCATCAGAGAGAAAGAAATAAAGGGCAATTTGATACCTCTCAGTGTTTGGGAGGTTTATTGATAATGACAGATTTGACACACTGTCCTCCAGCTGTTCAGAAGAAAAGCAGGAGGAAATAGGCTTCCATTCACTGTGGTAAGAGGTGTTGAATGGAGAGTAAATAACTTTCCAAGGATAAAGACTACAATAAAATCCTCTGATGGAAGTTATGGGGGCCTGGAAATTCATGGAGAGGGAAAAAACAGAACATTTATTTTGCAGGATTCAGATATGTTTTTGCTTGAAGAATGTATTTAAAATTCCTTGAAATTCTGTCCGCTGTTGATATTCACCCACTGTTGATATTCACTTAATCAACGAAGTTTTGTTTTTTTCAATTTTGGGGTTTTGTTTGTTGTCTTTGTTTGCTTTTTTTACTTCATAAGAGCACCTGAAGACACCAAAATATACCTCGGTAAAAATAAAACTGATCAGCTGCCAGGTTATGAATTAGGATCTCATCTGTTTAAAGGGGCAATTAAGGCTTTTAGAAAAGCATTTCTGCTCAGATCTGGAATGTGGCTCCTTATTCAGTGGCTGAGAGGACAGCATGGTGGCCCTGAAAAGGCAGCAAGAGGGCCCTGGACAGCTAAGTACTCTCTGAAGAAGCTTCTTGCATGGAGGTCACAAACCTGTTGAGCATTAGCTTGTAACAGATTTCCCAGATGCTCCACCAGCTCTGAAAACGTGGGTCTCTGATTGGGATCCCCATGCCAGCAGTCAAGCATGGTCTGGTACCTAGGGAAGCAAAACACTGATGTCATCAACTGCCTCCTTCCTCCTGATCTGATGCTGAAAATAAGCACTTGAATGAGTAAACATTTATAAAGAGTCCACCATGAGCCAAGATGCTAAATAGGGATATGAAACTATGTAAGACATAAAGCCCTACCCTTGGAGCATGAAGTGTGTATAGAAAAGGAAACGTCATAAATCAACATCTAGTAAAGACTGACTGTTTCGTACAGATAAACTGCTGTCATTTCAAGAAGGATGACTCTGTGGTTGAGATTATCAAGGAAGACTTCAAGGGAGAAGACAGACACACACTGGGCCACAAAGGAAGTACACAGAATGGAAAGTCTTCTAGGCAGGGAGAATTTTTGTGAGTAAATAAGGGGGATAGAGAAATATGTGTAAAATCTTACATTTCTGGTGTGGTGTAATCAGGGGCTCTCATTCTAGTTCCTTCTTTCAGTCGCCTACAAAATTCCTCATCAATCTTGACTCCAGGATATGGAGAAGCACCTGAAAGAAAACAGGAATGGGACACAACTGATTAGATTTCCTCTTACAGAAATTCACATATATAGGAGCCTGACTCATACCTTCTTCACATGTATCTTTTTCCCCCTTTCTTTCTCTTTCTCTCTTTTTAAGATTTTTATAACCCAAAGCTTCCGAGTAAGTTTCATCCAGTGAAGGTGAGATATAGGAGTAATTGACTTTTATCATTTTCTTTGTAGCATGGATGGAGGAATAAGGAGAAGGGACTTACCTAAGGAAAATATTTCCCAGAGCAGGACACCAAAAGACCACACGTCACTCTGAATTGTGTACACTCGGTCAAAAATCGTTTCTGGGGCCATCCACTTCAAAGGGAGGCGAGCCTGTAGGGGTAGAAGACAAAGAATGAAAACCCAACTTGGCAAAAACCTGAAGAAAAAACTTCCATTATCCCTGCACACAGCTTCTCAGGCTGGCCCAGGAGAGTTCGGATTTTGCAACTTAATAGATCGCAGGGTGCATCTTTGAAACTTACATCTCCTTTTCTGACATAATCTGGGTCTTTATAAATATCCCGGGCCAAGCCAAAGTCACAGATTTTAACCACGTTCTTTTCCGACAAGAGGATGTTTCGCGCTGCCAGGTCCCTGTGGATGCACTGCAAAAAGAATTGTGTGCGTTAAGAGTTCAGCCTAGCTGATCTCTTCAACATCTGTTGTGACCTCATGCTTTAAAAAAAAAAAAAAAAAAAAAAAAACCCACATCAGAAAACCAACTGATTAACAAGCACTGGGTTAACATCTTTTATCAACACTTGGGGAAAAAAAGTCTGTGAGTTTCACTGAGACACACATCTGCTTATTCCATAAACAGCCTNGTTGTGACCTCATGCTTTAAAAAAAAAAAAAAAAAAAAAAAAAACCCACATCAGAAAACCAACTGATTAACAAGCACTGGGTTAACATCTTTTATCAACACTTGGGGAAAAAAAGTCTGTGAGTTTCACTGAGACACACATCTGCTTATTCCATAAACAGCCTCGGACTCTGGAACTAAATAATTAAGTTATAGCATGCTGATGGAGTCATAAATAGACTTCTTTGGGCACAATTGAGAATGTGTTTCTGGTCACATCCACACATCCCTTTTGCCTGGCACCATATACGGTTAAAATGTGTTATTCTAAGGAGGCCCTAGAATGAATGAATGCACAGAAACAGAAATAAGGGGCTCTCCTTGGTTTGGGGCCCTTTGTAGGTTTCTCCACTTCATATGTAACCGAAGCTGGACCAGCTCTCAGAAACAATTCTGAGTGGGGCTCATCCTGTTTTCAAAGTGCTGGCTTATCACAGAAGCCAGTGAAGGCACTCTCAGCCTCTCGCCCATCAAAGAGAGTCTCTGATGCACACAAAAGGAAAAGCCAATTNAGCTGGACCAGCTCTCAGAAACAATTCTGAGTGGGGCTCATCCTGTTTTCAAAGTGCTGGCTTATCACAGAAGCCAGTGAAGGCACTCTCAGCCTCTCGCCCATCAAAGAGAGTCTCTGATGCACACAAAAGGAAAAGCCAATTCTCCTTGGCTTTCTTTCTACTCTTTTCTGTCCCTCAGTTTCTCTCTTCTATGCCTCTCCTAACTTCCTACACTAAGCAGTTCTATCTCCACTGGACAGATCTGTGATGGAACAAGAGCCTTGGGGAACAGTTAGAAATGAATGAAAGGCTCAGATGAGAAACTCTTAGGTCCATGGAACAGTGATGTGTGAGCCAAGCATGAGGGACCCCACGCCTTGCATCTCTACAGCACTTTTCCTCTGAACAAGCAAGGCACAGGGATAGATTGTTTAACACGGGGAATATAGCAAGTATTTTGTAATAACTGTAAATGGAGAAGAAAATTCTATACAAATTTCAAAAAAGTTTTTTACAAAGCACATTGTATAGTATGATTAAGCAAGCCAGGAGACTCCAAAAAATAGTCCTTCCTACTTCCTTCTCCACGCCCTACCAAAGACCTTCCTTTTTTTTTTTTTTCCTTAATCTTTCAAACTTATTTTTATAGGATGCAGAATACACTTAAAATAATTAAATGACTTAANATAGTAACTGCAGCCATGAAATTAAAAGATGCTTACTCCTTGGAAGGAGAGTTATGACCAACCTAGATAGTGTATTCAAAAGCAGAGACATTACTTTGCCAACAAAGGTCCATCTAGTCAAGGCTATGGTTTTTCCAGTAGTCATGTATGAATATGAAAGTTGGATTGTGAAGAAAGCTGAGTGCTGAAGAATTGATACTTTGGAACTGTGGTGTTGGAGAAGACTCTTGAGAGTCCCTTGGACTGCAAGGAGATCCAACCAGTCCATTCTAAAGTAGATCAGCCCTGGGTGTTCTTTGGAAGGAATGATGCTAAAGCTGAAACTCCAGTACTTTGGCCACCTCATGTGAAGAGTTGACTCATTGGGAAAACTCTGATGCTGGGAGGGATTGGGAGCAGGAAGAAAAGGGGATGACAGAGGATGAGATGGCTGGATGGCATCACCGGCTCAATGGACGTGAGTTTGAGTGAACTCTGAGAGTTGGTGATGGAAAGAGAGGACTGGCGTGCTTCAAATCATGGGGTCACAAAGAGTCAGACACAACTGAGCGACTGAACTGAACTGAAAGTACTCTTCCATGTTTAAAACACACACACACACACACACACACACACACACACAATTCTGGCATGTTCACCATGTTCCAGATGTTGTGCATGATCACATTAATTCCAAAGATTTCTGAGGCTGAGAGTTTTATTGTGTACAATGAGCAGATAAGAAGACTGAAGCCTGGGCAGTGAAATAAACTGACTGAAATCGCAGAGAGAGTATTAAAGCTGAAACATAAGCCTATTTTGACCCAGGCTCAAAATCATTTGAGTTTAAATCTGTCTGCTGCATAAATTAGCACCTAAGAAATCTTTTATAGAAAACCACTTGCTTTTAAACCAAGAATGTGCTGTCCCTGTGTGCTACCTTATAAGAGAGAAGTAACTTGGTGCAGAGGAGGTATAGTACACACTCAATAAATGTTTGTCGAATTAACGAATAATTAGTTTATAATTGCATATCTTGCAGTGTGATATAGCTGAAAACTTCAGCTGCATCTTAATAATTTTACATCTCCAGATTTTAGAATTCTTCCTTAATGACTATGAAGAACTCTACTCTTAAGACAGAGATCAGAAGCCATGTAGAAAATAAATTATAGACAGCCAAAATGAATATGCTTAATCTGTGAGATACATTTCTTTTTTCCATCTCTCCTCTCTTCACAAATTTTCACGTTTATTGTCATTTTCTGAATGCTCCAAAGAAATGTGTAATGTCCTACAATTACAGATATTAATAGCATAATACATTTCAACATATCATTTTATTTAGTGAACTCAATTAAAATATATTATTTTTCAGAGGTAAACACTAGCTAGAGATGTCATGCAGAGAAAAAAAATCTAGGGGTGATCAAGTTTGGAGAAATATTGCAGTCTGAAGCTGCCAGTGATTGGAGAGAATTTTAGGATGTGGTAAATATGGCATTGAGTGATGTGGCTATACATGGGCTCAGATTAAGTAGAAAGTTTGTAAGGTCAGGATGCAGCTAACAATCTAGGGGTGAAAGGTTGAGTTGTCTTGACTCCTACTGAGCATAGTTCAGATTTGGTTAAATGGAGGAATAGGGGGAAAAATTGTAATTGGAAAACAAAGCCACAATGATTCAAACATTCCAGATTTTTCCTTTTGTAAAAATTGTGATGATTTCATATCACTACATACTTTCTTTTCCCCAGAAAGGAACTCATGACATAATGGGGCCATTATGGGCCTTCATTCAGGAAATTTAATGACATAGCAGGCATAAAGTTTAATTATTTGGAGGGCACTTTCTATGTATACCACAATGAAAGCATTTTCTAGTCATTATTGTAAAACATTTTTTAATTGCGATAAAATACATATAACAAAATTTACTACCTTAACCATTTTGAAGTATACAATTTAGTGGCATTAAATAGTCCACATCATGCACCCATCACCATGATAGTTTACAGTGAAGAGTGTTGGATTTGTGATCTCCAAGGAAGATTTAGCTTCAGAACCAGGGACCAGACTTGATCACTCAAGAGCTTTGTGTAGCAGAGTTTCATTAAAGCGAAAAGGGACAGAGAAAGATTCTGACATAGACATCAAAAGGGGGATGGAGACTGCCTCTTTGCTAGTCTTTAGCAAGTTGTTTTATGTCTGTTAGAACGTTATTGATCAGATAAGAGCGACACCTCAAGGTTGAGGGAGTTTCACCAGGCCCCTCACCCACAAAATACATTTTTGAGATAGGATGGCAGGAAGTCTGTCATCCCCCAGCCAGAAAATAATTGATATGAATTCTGGTTTGTTGAGCGACTATCAGCCAAAAGTTAGTCTTAGGTGGAACCATTTTGAAGAAAGGCAAGTTCCAAAACAAATACATAATTTCATTAACATAGCTTAAGAAAACTATTTCCATAAGAAAAATGAATTGGTTAGCTCAAGGTCTGAGAAAAGTTTAGTTCAGGTGAACGAGGTATTATCATAGCAACACAGAATTTTAAGAGAAAAAAATCAGACACTTGTAGTTTGTTTCCTCCTGCCGCTTAGTTCAGTTTAGTCACTTAGTCCTGTCTGACTCTTTGTGACCCCATGGACTGCAGCATGCCAGGCCTCCCAGTCCATCATCAACTCCCGGAGTCCACCCAAACCCATGTTCATTGAGTCGGTGATGCCATCCAACCATCTCATCCTCTGTCGTCCCCTTCTCCTCCTGCCTTCAATCTTTCTCAGCATCAAGGTCTTTGCTAATGAGGCAGTTCTTTACATCAGGTGGCCAAAGAATTGGAGTTTCAGCTTTAGCATCAGTCCTCTCAATGAATATTCAGGACTGATTTCCTTTAGGATGGACTGGTTGGATCTCCTTGCAGTCCAACGGACTCTCAAGAGTCTTCTGCAGCACCACAGTTCAAAAGCATCAATTCTTCAGTTCTCAGCTTTCTGCACGGTCCAACTCTCACATCCATACACGACCACTGAAAAACAATAGCCTTGAATAGATGGACCTTATTAAAATAATATTTCAGATACTTATAAAATCATGCAGTCCATTCTGCAGGAGATCAGCCCTGGGATTTCTTTGGAGGAAATGATGCTGAAGCTGAAACTCCAGTACTTTGGCCACCTCATGCGAGAGTTGGTTCATTGGAAAAGACTCTGATGCTGGGAGGGATTGGGGGAAGGAGGAGAAGGGGANATCCCCCTCCCACCTCCCACTCCACAACGTCTCTCTGGATCATCCCCGTACACCAGCCCCAAGCATCCTTTTTTGAAGCAACCAGGTGTTATTCAAGAATCAGCTCTCCTCCACCCCCATTCCCTTCCATGTGAAAGGAGCCCTGACTAAATGGCAGGCTCTGGCCTTTAAGACATAATAAAATAAAATTGTCAAGAAGGGCAGAAAGCCTTTTTCTTTGGGAAAATCCTCTAAGATTCCACTTCTCTCCTTTCTCCTTGGGAGCAAGAAGACAAAAGTTCCCAGGCAGAAACCTCTGGGATCCTGAGGCTCTGAAAGCTGTGACAAGCTTTAAACTCCAGAAAAAGACATGGCTAAGAGATTTCACTCTAATTTAGAAACAAACAACAAAATAAAAATGTTAAGTCCTTCTTCTCCAAGTAGGCTGCAGAAAATGCATTCTGTCAAATGATCATTTTTCCTGAAACTTGATTTGAATTTGTCTTGTTTCATGTAAAACCAGCCACTTTACTCTTTCCAGGGTGGTGACTTCAACCTCACTCCCTCCACGATGTTTACAACCTTTGGAATGTTTGTGACTTGTCACGTACCCACCTCAGCCTTTGTTCAGCCTACTTTTCTAATTTTAGCTCTTTCAATTGCTCTCTCTAAAGTCTGTCCTTCCTGGTTTCTAATTATACTACTAACAAATACTTTTTGATGGATGGTGATGATGTAAAAGAAAGGAAAAATTGGCTCTCTCTCGCCAAGATATCTGCAAGGCTCAGCCCCTCACCTCTTCTAGGCCATTGCTCAAATTCCATGTTTCCCTCAAGCCATGTCCACCCAGTTTAAACTCAGTGTACAGAGGGAAGCAGTTGTACATACAAACATACGGCTCCTACAGACTCTATAACTCTTTCTTGCTTGTTTTTCTACACAGTACCTACTCCCATTTAAAACACTAGGTATTTCATTTGTTTCTATCATTTGTTTCACCCACTGGAACATAATCTCCATGCAGGTAGACAGTCTGCTCACTTGCCCACACAGTGTCCTTAGTGCTTAGAACAGTGGTCCCCAAACTTTTTGACACCAGGGGTCACTTTCAAAGAAGACAATTTTTCCATGGACTGGGAGTAGGGGGATGGTTTGGGGATGATTCAATTGCATTACATGTATTGTGCACTTTATTTCTATTACATCAGCTCCACCTCAGATCATTAGGCATTAGATCCCAGAGGGTGGGGACCCCTGGCCTAGGAGACTGCTGACACTTGGAAGCTATTTATCACATGAATTAATTTCATGAGCTCCTAATATCTCTTTAATGAGTAGAAATGGAACCTCCCCAATAGACTCTCTTAACAGTCCCAGGAGTGGTGAATGAATTACAGTTCCAGACAAACACGAATGGCTGGCACTGGACATCTCATTTCCAAATCTGTGACTTAAAGAGATACTCTGTCTCACCTTCCGTGATGCCAAAAACTCCATGCCCTTAGCCACTTGGAAGCTGTAACAGATGAGATGCTCCAAGGTCAGGAAGTTCTTGTACAGGTCTTCAGAAACTGTCAGAAGATACAGGAGCACAGAGATTGGTATTTCAGTCAGAAAGTATTCGTTTCTAAGCTTAATAGAGTAATCTTCATTTTAAAAATTGGGAGTTAAATTTCAGGAAATAGAAGCAGACAGAAAATGCTGAATCATCAAACTCCTTAGCAAAAATATTGGTTTTTTCCATTTTAGCCAAATTGGGCAAACAAATCCAAGAGGCAAATGGAGGTGAAACTGGCATAGATAACAGGGAGGTAAAAGAGGGCTTTTACAAATTTGCTCTTTTAAACTTGTTTTTTTTTCACGTACCCAGAGGGATAAACAATAGCTTCATATCAAGAACTCTAAAAATAAAACAACAATCTCCAGGGTCATTGAATCTTTTCTCTCTAAGCTTTGTCCTAGGATAAAGGCCAAAGGTCAAATTATAATCTACAACGGATAACTAAAAATACCAAAAATATATTTACTTCTCTCACTTTCAAGCTGAGAAAATGCTGTAAACACATTAAATCAGGCCTGTGAGGATGCTTTTTTTCCTTCAAGGATATGAACCAGAGATGACAGGAACATCGAAAGAAAGATAAATTTATGTAAACTCATGGTATTTACTTCCGGGCAAGTGGTACAAATAAACACTAAGACATTACTGGGTGTTTCAACATGATCTCTTAACTTTGGTCAGATAAGATAAGACATGGCTTCTCTCCTGGAGACAAATACCAGAGTAAATGAAAACTCAGATGTAATACTAGCCTTGTAAGTAATAAAAACACTTGAATCTTTTTCTCAGTGACTTTCTATGCTTAGGGCTGGAGGCCTCTCCATGAATATAATTAGTGAAACCTCTTCCTTTTCCAAAAAAATGAGGCAAAATTCCAAGTCAACACCACCTCTACTCCAATGGTTCCCTCAAGCTCTGGGGTTTCCCGCTTACTGGCCACCATTTAGTGAGAGAGAAGATGGGGCAGAGACTGCTGCACTCCGTGTGTGCTGGGTTATATGAGCTCTAGACAACCTCACCATGCTTTTCTAGACCACAGTCTACCTCACACCACCTGCTTGGCTTCAATGGGAAAGAGGTTAGTTTAATGTTCTGTGGCCTCATGTCAAAGGGAAGAGAAGTGGGTTTCTTCCACTGTTTCATAACAGAACTCTTCTATGCTCACGCCTCAAGAAGAGCCAGATGCCAAGAAGCCCCATCTCTTCCTCCACGGGGCTGTCTCAGCTCCTTCTGAGGAAAGCAGATATACAGGGTATCCTGAAGCTGAAAGAGGTTCTGAGAGTTAGGCTGGGAGCACAGCCCCACTCATAAAGAGCACTAAAATATCACTGGAAGCATAAGTGGATAAAGAGACAGGTATTTGCCAAGACTTCTCTGAAGAAGTATGGAAGACTTGATAAGCCACTTGGGATGGGGTAGAAACAACAGATGCCTACGCTGCCTTGGAAAAGGTCGGGTATGATTAACTGAAGGACTTCTGTTGTGCTGCTGAAGCAAACAAGGTGGGGCGGAACCCCCGTGGACAACAGGGAGGCTGATCAACCACCAGGGAGTCTCCTCTGCACTGAGCTTCTCCTGCTGATACACGTCGAACTGACTCCTGAAGAGCACTGGTTTGACTGTTGCCAATTGCCTGGCTCTCCTGGAAGACCAGGATTTCTCAGGCTCACCATGCTCCACTCACAACCTAGCCCACAGCTTCTTTAGGCCTTCCGCCCTTCACTTTTGGAGAAACTGAATGGAGGAAGCCTTCTAGAAATTTAGGTCTCTTCCAACTGCTAGGTGAGACTTTTCCGGGAAAAAACTCTTCGTCACATCCCATCACCTGGCCTGTTCCCACGAGAGCACATATCCGGCATGGAGGGAGCAACGGCAGGTACCTTCCTCCTCCTCCGCGTCACTGAGGGACTTCTCCTCAACAAATCCAGAGCTCGCTGAGCTCTGGCTGCTGGTGATGCTGTCTAAGCGGCGCTTAGGATCCACGGTGATCTCCCCAACATACTCCTTCCCTTGCCGGAGCTGTGCCCCTTTGGTCTANGGCTAAGAGATTTCACTCTAATTTAGAAACAAACAACAAAATAAAAATGTTAAGTCCTTCTTCTCCAAGTAGGCTGCAGAAAATGCATTCTGTCAAATGATCATTTTTCCTGAAACTTGATTTGAATTTGTCTTGTTTCATGTAAAACCAGCCACTTTACTCTTTCCAGGGTGGTGACTTCAACCTCACTCCCTCCACGATGTTTACAACCTTTGGAATGTTTGTGACTTGTCACGTACCCACCTCAGCCTTTGTTCAGCCTACTTTTCTAATTTTAGCTCTTTCAATTGCTCTCTCTAAAGTCTGTCCTTCCTGGTTTCTAATTATACTACTAACAAATACTTTTTGATGGATGGTGATGATGTAAAAGAAAGGAAAAATTGGCTCTCTCTCGCCAAGATATCTGCAAGGCTCAGCCCCTCACCTCTTCTAGGCCATTGCTCAAATTCCATGTTTCCCTCAAGCCATGTCCACCCAGTTTAAACTCAGTGTACAGAGGGAAGCAGTTGTACATACAAACATACGGCTCCTACAGACTCTATAACTCTTTCTTGCTTGTTTTTCTACACAGTACCTACTCCCATTTAAAACACTAGGTATTTCATTTGTTTCTATCATTTGTTTCACCCACTGGAACATAATCTCCATGCAGGTAGACAGTCTGCTCACTTGCCCACACAGTGTCCTTAGTGCTTAGAACAGTGGTCCCCAAACTTTTTGACACCAGGGGTCACTTTCAAAGAAGACAATTTTTCCATGGACTGGGAGTAGGGGGATGGTTTGGGGATGATTCAATTGCATTACATGTATTGTGCACTTTATTTCTATTACATCAGCTCCACCTCAGATCATTAGGCATTAGATCCCAGAGGGTGGGGACCCCTGGCCTAGGAGACTGCTGACACTTGGAAGCTATTTATCACATGAATTAATTTCATGAGCTCCTAATATCTCTTTAATGAGTAGAAATGGAACCTCCCCAATAGACTCTCTTAACAGTCCCAGGAGTGGTGAATGAATTACAGTTCCAGACAAACACGAATGGCTGGCACTGGACATCTCATTTCCAAATCTGTGACTTAAAGAGATACTCTGTCTCACCTTCCGTGATGCCAAAAACTCCATGCCCTTAGCCACTTGGAAGCTGTAACAGATGAGATGCTCCAAGGTCAGGAAGTTCTTGTACAGGTCTTCAGAAACTGTCAGAAGATACAGGAGCACAGAGATTGGTATTTCAGTCAGAAAGTATTCGTTTCTAAGCTTAATAGAGTAATCTTCATTTTAAAAATTGGGAGTTAAATTTCAGGAAATAGAAGCAGACAGAAAATGCTGAATCATCAAACTCCTTAGCAAAAATATTGGTTTTTTCCATTTTAGCCAAATTGGGCAAACAAATCCAAGAGGCAAATGGAGGTGAAACTGGCATAGATAACAGGGAGGTAAAAGAGGGCTTTTACAAATTTGCTCTTTTAAACTTGTTTTTTTTTCACGTACCCAGAGGGATAAACAATAGCTTCATATCAAGAACTCTAAAAATAAAACAACAATCTCCAGGGTCATTGAATCTTTTCTCTCTAAGCTTTGTCCTAGGATAAAGGCCAAAGGTCAAATTATAATCTACAACGGATAACTAAAAATACCAAAAATATATTTACTTCTCTCACTTTCAAGCTGAGAAAATGCTGTAAACACATTAAATCAGGCCTGTGAGGATGCTTTTTTTCCTTCAAGGATATGAACCAGAGATGACAGGAACATCGAAAGAAAGATAAATTTATGTAAACTCATGGTATTTACTTCCGGGCAAGTGGTACAAATAAACACTAAGACATTACTGGGTGTTTCAACATGATCTCTTAACTTTGGTCAGATAAGATAAGACATGGCTTCTCTCCTGGAGACAAATACCAGAGTAAATGAAAACTCAGATGTAATACTAGCCTTGTAAGTAATAAAAACACTTGAATCTTTTTCTCAGTGACTTTCTATGCTTAGGGCTGGAGGCCTCTCCATGAATATAATTAGTGAAACCTCTTCCTTTTCCAAAAAAATGAGGCAAAATTCCAAGTCAACACCGCCTCTACTCCAATGGTTCCCTCAAGCTCTGGGGTTTCCCGCTTACTGGCCACCATTTAGTGAGAGAGAAGATGGGGCAGAGACTGCTGCACTCCGTGTGTGCTGGGTTATATGAGCTCTAGACAACCTCACCATGCTTTTCTAGACCACAGTCTACCTCACACCACCTGCTTGGCTTCAATGGGAAAGAGGTTAGTTTAATGTTCTGTGGCCTCATGTCAAAGGGAAGAGAAGTGGGTTTCTTCCACTGTTTCATAACAGAACTCTTCTATGCTCACGCCTCAAGAAGAGCCAGATGCCAAGAAGCCCCATCTCTTCCTCCACGGGGCTGTCTCAGCTCCTTCTGAGGAAAGCAGATATACAGGGTATCCTGAAGCTGAAAGAGGTTCTGAGAGTTAGGCTGGGAGCACAGCCCCACTCATAAAGAGCACTAAAATATCACTGGAAGCATAAGTGGATAAAGAGACAGGTATTTGCCAAGACTTCTCTGAAGAAGTATGGAAGACTTGATAAGCCACTTGGGATGGGGTAGAAACAACAGATGCCTACGCTGCCTTGGAAAAGGTCGGGTATGATTAACTGAAGGACTTCTGTTGTGCTGCTGAAGCAAACAAGGTGGGGCGGAACCCCCGTGGACAACAGGGAGGCTGATCAACCACCAGGGAGTCTCCTCTGCACTGAGCTTCTCCTGCTGATACACGTCGAACTGACTCCTGAAGAGCACTGGTTTGACTGTTGCCAATTGCCTGGCTCTCCTGGAAGACCAGGATTTCTCAGGCTCACCATGCTCCACTCACAACCTAGCCCACAGCTTCTTTAGGCCTTCCGCCCTTCACTTTTGGAGAAACTGAATGGAGGAAGCCTTCTAGAAATTTAGGTCTCTTCCAACTGCTAGGTGAGACTTTTCCGGGAAAAAACTCTTCGTCACATCCCATCACCTGGCCTGTTCCCACGAGAGCACATATCCGGCATGGAGGGAGCAACGGCAGGTACCTTCCTCCTCCTCCGCGTCACTGAGGGACTTCTCCTCAACAAATCCAGAGCTCGCTGAGCTCTGGCTGCTGGTGATGCTGTCTAAGCGGCGCTTAGGATCCACGGTGATCTCCCCAACATACTCCTTCCCTTGCCGGAGCTGTGCCCCTTTGGTCTATAAAGAAACAGATGAACAAACTCTTTACATACCAGAAAATCTCTAAGATATAAACTATAGAAGCGATTGTAACTATTAGAAGAAGATGAGGGACATCAATTTCAGGATCATGAAAATCTCTGGGCTGAAATTTGGGGCAGGTATGCTACATAATATATCTTCTTCCACAAAGCCTGGTTCCTTTTTAACTTAGAGATAAAGGCCTTGCTTGCAGTTTCCCTCAGACACACTTCCAACATGAGGGCACTTTGACAGTGAGATTGGTACTCAATAGGGCCAAATGTGGCCAAGGAAGAGACAGAATAATCCTGAGCTGTTCTCCCCTTCTCATTCTTTTTCCTTAGTCACCCACCTTCCCCTACTCAGCATCACCTGTAATGGGTCAGTAGATTACACTCACAAAATCAAAACATGAGATGTGTCCTCCAGAAGGTAAAAGAGAAAAATACAACAGCCAAGAAAGTAACACGAAAAGATTCCTCACAAATTCCTCGCAGAATTTTACCAAAACAATTCACCTGCACCATTTTGAGTTTTCCTCTGCTTTACAATGTGGCCACAGTTGAGGTTGAAAATGACATACCTTGTAGGGGACAAATTCATTTCTCTTGCTTCTTAAGTAAGTTGACAGGTTTCCAAACTTGCAGAATTCCACAATCACCATCAGTGGCCCTGCAGACAGCACAGCATGCCAAGAAAGAAAAATGTGTTTTCACTCATGTTTCTCACCAAGTGTTTTTAATACATCAATGAGTCAGAAAACATCGACAAGGCTACAACCTTTCACTGGAAGCAGGATCATAGAAATCAACTGCTTGCCATTCCCTTACATTGTAATTTTCTTCTTTTTCTAACAGGCAATTCCATAAAAGATTAGGCAAATTTTCAGAAGAAAATCCACCCACTTGCTTTTCCACACAAGCACCTGAGTTGATTTCATTTTAAGGGGAACTACTCTTAAATTCCTTTGCTCTCAAATCAAACTGTATTATAGCGATATGGCATTTTTTAATTCATAGGAAGTTCTAGAATAATCTATAGCTCCCATTAAATCTCCGTGAAATATATTTATATCTAGGAATCTGCCAAAGTTTCCTAACTTAAGGAAACCAAGGCCACGGGAGTTGGGTGGTTCCCTCAAATACCAGCAGAAAAGCATATGCTGAAATCCCACAACCAGAGCCATCCACAGACACTCACCCCCAGGCTTGGTACAGGCACCAAGAAGATTGACCACGTTGAGATGGTGGCCAATATGAATAAGGATCTTGAGTTCGGACATGAGGGCTCGGTGTTCACTGTGTGTTGCTCCTTCTACAGACACAGAACAAAGAAGGCAATCAAACATGAGGGCATTACCTTAGGAGGATGAATGCCACACTGCATGCAACTGTGCAACTTACCCTCCAGGGATAATGTAACTATGAGCCAATTTACAGACTAGCTACATTAAAAGACAAATATAAGTTATATTTTATAATTCTAGATCAGATTCTTTAAATGCACCCACAATGCTTGATATTTGAAGGAAGCCATTGTGAGGTCTTCTTGCAAAGTGGAGAAATACATCTGCAAATGATGCCCAGATTTTCTTCTTTTGCAAAAGTGGATTTTCACATATCAGGTTTACCATGCTTCTTAGGGCCTGTGATTATTTCAGTGCTTCCTCATAAGGAAGCAACATCATGTATTAAATATCCTCATGTGTTATGGGCTCTGCTGAAGTTCCCATCAATCTGTGCCGAGCAGGAAACTTAACAAGGGCCAGCTGGCAAAGCCAGTTGGCACATGAGGCTGATGTGGCTAAGACTGTGAGTTTGATCCTGTCCAGACGGGTTACACTTCACTGTGATTAACAGACATGGTCCACACCTCAGACCCTGATGAGCCACTTCAAAATTACACACCCCCTGTCCACAAGGGAGAAGAGGCAAAAGGAGAGAGATGGCTTCAAAATGCACAAGACCTATTGGCAAAGGATCAGCAGCACTGTCTCCATCAGTGAAAGCACATCACAATTCTAGCACAGAGCTTTATAGGCATGACCTCCCCCAATTAAAATGGGAAGACCAGAATACCATTACTATTAGGCTTAACAATTGTTTGCTGTTATTGTTTAGTTGCTAAGTCATGTCCAACTTTTTTGCAACCCCATGGACTGTAGCCCGCCAGGCTCCTCTGTCCGTGGGATTTCCCAGGCAAGAATACTAGAGTGGATTCCCATTTCCTTCTCCAGGAGATCTTCCTGACCCAGGAATCAAACCCGTGTCTCCTGCATTAGCAGGTGGATCCTTTACCTCTAAGCTACCAGGGAAGCCCCTAACAACTGTTTATGAAACTTTTAATTCTTAACATGTCACCCATAATCCTTTTTTCCCCAGCACAATCATTCTTTTGCATATTATCATTTATATACTCCAGTTCTAGGGAACATGGCTACTATTTTTACTTCTTACATCAGATTTCTTTTTCTGCTTCTAGACTGTCTATAGTTATCTTGTTAATGCACCACAGTGCACTAAGAAACAATTTTGAAGTAACCAAGCTTTTATTTTCCTATGGCCCAGCAACTAAATATATATATAGTTGTAAAAGCCGTTTCTTGTACGAGGGCTCTCAGGCAAGGTGGGGCAGTAAGGTAGCTGAAATCTATCCCAACTTTGCCTACCAGGCCATGGACCCTGGCATGAGAGGAACTTTTTATCCAGTTTGCCCAAAGGCATTATATAGTCTGGCTGCAAATTTGGCTAGTGGGGCCATCTAGCCACAAAGCCACTGATACAAGCCTTTCATCATGTTTAATGATGAAACAGATAGAGGGACATATCACCATATAGTTTTGCTTTTACCTTTCAACATTTTGACAGCCACTGTCTTGCAGGTTGCTGTCTTGTCAATTCCAAAGGCATCTGCTTCAATCACTTGTCCAAAGGCACCACGACCAAGAGGCTTACCTAGAGTCAACAACAAAACAGACGTGGACTTTATCACTACCGAAACCATAGGCAGAGATTCTGACTTGATAGGATGACCATACATCCTACTTTCACAGACGGTCTTGTTGACCCCCTTGTCCTGGCTTAGTAATCTAACACCTCCCTCTTCCCTGGTGGCTCTGATGGTGAAGAATCTGCCTGCAATGCGGGAGACCTGGGTTTGATCCCTGGGTTGAGAAACTCCCCTGGAGAAGCGAATGGATACCCACTCCAGTAGTCTGGCCTGGAGAATTCCATGGACAGAGTTGCCTAGCAGGCTACAGTCCATGTGGGGGGCACAGAGTCAGACACAACTGAGAGACTTTCACTTCATTGGGCTTCTCCCAGTTCCTCATTATCTTCACTCTCCAAATGTCCTGCTCTGCGCAATTATACAAAGAGCCTACTTCTCAGTGACTAAATGGATGATTACTCAAATTCAAGAGATGAAATGAATTTTCTAAACCAGAATCTAACACTTGAATAGACTAGATCTGTCATCAGCCTAAATGAGGATGAGATGGCCTAGTAAACCCAATATCAAATCAATATTGATTGAAAACACACCTAGTTTCAGCCGGTCTCTGGGGAATTCCCATTTGCTGGCATCATAAGGCAGGCGTTCACAGTGCTCATCCAAGGGGAGTTCGTCTGGATCCATGACGATGGATAAGTAGCCCGTCTTCAGTTCCCCTCCATTGGCCTGGAAAGCATCACTCTTTCCAGTCACACACACCCTGTTGTTTGGCTGTTGTTTTGTGTGCTTGTTATTGTTGTTTTATAGAAGCCCCATTCTTGGTGTCTCATTTTCTAAATGGCTCCTGGAGTGTGAGGGTTGTCCTAGTATAATTCTGTTCCCAGTGTCCCCTCAACCTGCAAATGAGCTCAGAGTTTAATTCTCAAATCTTAATTACACTAGACAGTCCAAGCCCATTTCTTCTCTAGTTGCTTCTATCAATTAAAGCCCAGTGGTCCAGCCAAAAGCAAGTGGGTAAGAACGTTATTGTATAGCAATAAAATTGTGCCTATTGAGCCAATAACAATGGAAAGAATCAACTCAAAGAACTCCAGTCAGCTTTCATTAATCATGAAAACTAATGTGAATGGGACAGAAGGAAAATTATTCTGTTACCCGCTTAACGGTCCGTAGAACGATGACAAGAAGTAGCCAGAAGAACATGGCAATCACTGCAGTGCCCACTAGAATAATGACTTCCAAGTTTGTCTTTTCCTGGGCACCTGGCAATACACAAATGAACGAACATCAACAACTGGAAACTCATACTTTTTGACATAAAACAACAAAGTTCAATCACTAAAACAAAATTTCACTCTTATGAACTCAGAAAAATCCTAGGCATTGATAGTCACAATCTCTAACTTGGATGGAGCTTATAATATTCTTAATGGATAAAGTTTGCAAAACATTGCTCATGAAAATTTCCAACAACAAAATTCTAAAATAATTAAGGAGAGAAATATTAATATCTTAGAAGTGTTTGTAAGAAGAGCAGACTTTGATGGAAAGAAAACAGATCATGTTCTGTAGAAGAGAAAAGTACCATATAGAGAGAAAATAAATGTCTGATTTTGTGCCGATAGTCTATATTTTGATCTGTATGAAGTTTGAGGAAGACTGTTTAAGAAAACAAGCAGGGAAATAAATGTATTCCTTTGGCCAGAGAACCATTGGTGACCACACACCTGCTAGGTTCACGTCACTTTAAATATGTCATGCCACTTAAGTCTTCTCAATAACCCTCAGTTTTCAGAGGGAGAAGACGCTCAGAGAGAATTAAGCGTTTCATCAAGGGCACACAAGTTGCTGGAATGGTCAAGAATTAAACAAGGTCTGTTTAACACCAGCTAACATTACATTACCCCATCCTCATGTGGTAGTAGGCTCAGTGAGGAAAGAGAGAGAGCTGAAGTGAGTGCATGAGTGCACAATCATTCATGAAAGGACAGAGAAGAGAAAAAACTGAAGGTCAGCAAGGAAGCTGCAGATGCTCAGGACTCCAGAGGACAGCTCTGAGTGGGGGGAAAATTAAGCCCAGTGGAGGCTTTCAACTAAGAGTGATTAGCAAAGTGGTGATAAGGATGCAATTATCACTTAGGGTCACCTGCCTGTTGGGGAGTGCAATGTGAATCAAACTGGGCCACAAGCTGTGAGCCTGGCTCAGGCAGCCTCAAGAAGACAGGAAGACAAGTAATTAATTAGTTAGCAAAATAAGAGTTACAGTTGAGAGACAAGCATCAAGTCTGCTTGGAAGCAAGCAGACTTTGTTTCTCTGGTGGTCTTACTGAAGGATTTCTCTATTTATACATAGAGACTGAAATGTCTGTTCAGAGTAGGAGGTGCAAAGATACAACTGTCTATATAAGTTGGTGCATTAATACTCTCATATGAGCATACGGGAACCTAGCAGGAGTGTTAAATACGTACCTCATCCTTTCTTAATATTCTCTCCTGGTGAAAAGTAAACATAGTCTCAGCGCCAATGTTACCTAGTTAGGCCTCCCTGAAACCAGTTGCAGAAAGCTAACAGAGTTGAGGCAGGACATGGGAGAGAACTGGAAATCTCCCTTAGGATTTGCCCTAAAGCATAAAGCAGTTTGAATGTGACCAACCGCCATGCCACTTGAAATCTTTATTTGCAAGTGCAGGTTATAAAGTGGTTATAATAAGCCTACAGATTCAAAAAGAAGTCAAAGTATTGAGATGTAATACTTGGCAACATAGATTAGACAGATTAAAGGGACTAAAATCTAGACCTTGAGAGACAAATTAGGATGAGTTCATAGAAATCTGTCAATTCCTCCATCTATCAACACTCCTCTCCTTTCCCCCTGCATACCATTCCTTCACCCACATAATACAGTTTCATTGTTCCGCTCATGGGTTATTTTTTTTTTTTTTTAAAGATAGGGACACACTTTTGAAGCTAAAATATTCTGTCACAAATTACCTTTCCTATCTGAGAAAAATGCTAGATTTCACATCATTCCTGCATATTCATTTAGATAAGAACCCCAAATTTTCCATTTCAGAGAAGCAATGGTCCATTGTTCACAATTGAATCTTATCTCCAGTCCAATAAAAACTATGAACCTTTGTGACTCTCTAGATAGCACTGATTTTCATGACTAGGCAGTAATTCTACTCAATAAATATAGGGCCTTAATTTTCATAACTAGTTAATTGAGCCAGACATATGAAGAAAGAATCAACGAAAGAAAGACATTTTACCTGCTGGGCTAAGAATTTTTCTACAATGAGAATTGCAGAGATAGAAATGTGATGCAAGCAGAATTAAAATAACATTAATTATGTTTTCTGGTTAAAATAAATATATATTTATAGTAGAAAACTCACAAAGTACAAAAAATATTAAAAACCAGCCATAACCCTCCCACCCAAAGTACTTGAGTACAGATACAAGCTAATTTTTAAAAGCAATCTGATTGTCTATGAATTTCCACTGACCTTCTACTATGAAAAATGCCTCCACTTTTGCACACCCAAGAACACTGCATGCCTGGCAGGTGTACAGGCCTTCATCCTCCTTCCTCACTCTGCGGATAGTTAGGTTTCGGTTCCCATCTTTTAGCACAATGCCTGAGAAAGGGAGGAAATGCAGTTTTTGTTTTATTTTTAAATTTTTATTTGAATATAATTGCATTATAATGTTCTGTTAGCTTCTGTACAGCAAAGTGAATCAGCTATATGCATACATATATCTGCTCTTTTTTTGGATTTCTTTCACATTTAAGTCACCACAGAGCATTGCATAGAGTTCCCTGTGCTGTACAGCTGTTGTTGCTTAGATGCTAGAGTGTGCCCGATTCTTTTACAGCCCCATGGACTGTAGCCAGCCAGGCTCCTCTGTCCATGGAGTTTCCCAGGCAAGAATTACTGGAGTGGATTGCCATTTCCTTCTCCAGGGGATTTTGCAACTCAGGGTTCGAACCCATGTCTCCTAAATTGACAGAGGGATTCTTTACCACTGAATCATCTGGGAAGTCGTGCTATACAGTAGGGTTTTTATTTTATGATGTGGTCTGGTGGAGCTTTCCAGGAAAAAAAATTAATGTACATATCTCCTTTGATCTTGGGCCAGTGTCCGACTCCAAGGAGTCAGGGTCAATTGCTATCTCAGCACCCGTGGCTTCCATGAAAATTCAGCAGGCTCTGGATACCTGGGCTCTGAGACTACAAAATGAGTCAGACCATGAACACTAATACTGCTTTTTGTTCTGCCTAAAACAAATCAATAAACAACATAGATGTTATACTGTATGACCCTTCTATGTGGAATCTAAAAAATAAAACAAGCTAGTGAATATAGCAAATAAGAAGCAGACTCACAGATACAGAAAACAAACCAGTGATGACCAGTGGGAAGAGGAGTGCGGCTGGGGAAAGATACCATAGGGACTAAGAGGAACACACTACTATGTATAAAATAAATAAGCTACGAGGATATATTGCATAGCACAGGGAATATAGCCCATATTATGCAATAATGATAAACAGAGTACTAATATTGAAAAGTTGAGAATCACTATGTTGTCCACCTGAAACTTAAATAATATTGTACATCAACTATACCTGGATAAAAATAAATAAGTAAATAATTTTTTTTAAGATATATTTGGGAGAATGGCACTGAAACATGTATAATATCATATAAGAAATGAATCACCAGTCTAGGTTCGATGCAGGATACAGGATGCTTGGGGCTGGTGCACTGGGATGACCCAGAGGGATGATATGGGGAGGGAGGTGGGAGGGGGGTTCAGAATGGGGAACATGTGTACACCCGTGGCAGATTCATGTTGATGTATGGCAAAACCAATACAATATTGTAAAGTAAAAAATAAATAAATAAATAAAAAGATATAATATGGACTTTAGTCAATATCTCTAGGAAAATTATGCAGCCAAAGTGAGATAGACATGCTCTGTTCACCTGAGTCCTCCACAAGCGTCTCATTGTCTTTAAACCATGTAATCTGTGGAGAGGGATTCCCAGATGCTGTGCAGGAAACTTCAATGGTTTCACCAATACTTGTCGTCTGATTCTCCAGGTTTCCTGTGATCATGGGTGCCATGCGCTCTATGTACACGCACAACACACACACACACACACACACACACACAAAATCACAGGACATTTAGTTATGACTTTTGAAATAGTTTTCATATCAGTAAACTATTAAACCATTTAGTAAACTATTAATTTACTAAGCTGAAAATACACAGAGGTGGACAACAGAAGAGTGTTGTTCACTGAGCAAAGTTAAATGGAACAAGTCAGTTCAGACAGATTACTGCATCTCTGAACATTCATACTAGTGATTTGACCTGGTAATCAACAGAAAATTAAAGCTGTCATTCTTGTGGACTTCCCTCCTATCAAACAGACAGATAGATAGATAAATTCTAGCCACTGATACCCAAGAATTCTGCCATGTTTCTCTTGGAAAGTATATAACTTCAGTGCAATTCAACAAAGAACACCTTATATTTATTTGGTATTTTTTACAAAACTCATTTGTCCTACTTCTGTTGCTCACTGTCAACTCTATGATGGGAGAAATAGTCTTATTTTGAAGATGAAATGGATTAAACAACTTGTCTAAGTCCCTGTAACTAAGTTACAGCTGAATTAAGCTGTTAAGTAACAGCTAAGTTAACAGCTGAATTCAGAATCTAGTTAGCCAAAAGGTTAGTTCAATACTATTTCCACTAAAACATAGATAAAACAATAATACTCTAACAAAAGTCAAAGATTTTTTTTTTTTTAATTTAACCTATGGGTATTTGTTTCAATGTGAAGGACAACTCTAGATTTAACCTTTCCTACAAATCAGCAAAATGCTATGGAAATAATTTGTCCAAACTAACTGAATATCGAAAGGAATTTTGTTGAAAGAATCCACTTCAACATTTGGCAAAACGACAGTACCTCAACAGTGAACTGCACTAGGGCTTAAGCAAATAGACTCTAGTCTATTTCCAAGAATAATTTTTGGAAAGCAACCTGGAAGTCCTTAGGGAAGCAAACCAGCCCACTGTGAGCAAGTGTTTCCTGGGCATGGCAAGCCGGGAGCCTCCTTTACATCTCTTTCTGAAGTTTTTCATTAGCTTGAAACCAGACCAGTCACCAAGATGAACAGAAAAACCATGCTCATATATGGGCTGTGATCTTAAGAGCTTGGGATGACTACACTCAAAAAATCTCTTCTTTCGACACCAGAGTCTTAACACTAGCAAAATCTATCCTAGTTCTATCCTGAAAATATGCCAAGGCCTTTGAAATGTTATTCGTCTGAAACTGCAGTATAAATTAGCTTATCTGGGCAGTTCTCCTTAAAAAAACAGAATGTATGCATCCTAGAAACTAAGAAGGGACGCTAAGGAGATGAGAAAATGAGGAGAGAAGGCACAAAGAGAAACTCTCTAAATCTGCCTGATTTCCCCAGAGCCAGAGGAGACAGAGGCTGCACAGATTTTGTGCAAGGTGAAATGTTAGAGGAGGTGTAGAGAGTGGCTGCATGTGGAACTTACAAAGCCTTTTGCTCGTTAGGATGATCAACTCATGACCTTGAGCTGTACCACAGAGTCACACACTGAGTGCAGCACCCTCCCAGGGGCTCTCACAGGTCTTAAAACAACCCCATCACCACACTCTCCAGACAGCAAATGTCTTATCAAGCAGTATGTGCCACTATGTTCTATGTTTGGAGCTCAGCAAGGAGTAAAGCAGAAAACAATCCCAGTCTTCATGGACACAGAGCATTCACTGGACTACGACAGGTTGTCTGTATTCTCATCCTACCCACTGAGTCACCAATGTGACCTTCCAGAACCCTCCAAGCTCACAGTGGGCATTCACATATACATGTCTATTTAAATAAATGAATGCCCAAGAATGAGGCAGAAATGCCTCTGGTTTAGGGTAATCCCCTGAAGATAGCAGTGAGTGACCCCACCATCAGGGTTGGAAAGAATAGGATTATTTTCTCTTTTTAATACATCACTTCAGCATGTAGCTTCCTTCTGACTTGAGGAGTTTTGGTGAGTCAGATATGAGCTCATCTGTCTAATGTATAAGCACATTGAAGACAGTCTTCTCATGGGCCCTGAAAGCATTACATTGAAGGCATCCCAACTGTCTCTGGATGGTCCAGAGTGATTGCCCTACCTAGGACTGTGAGCTGCCTGGCCACACAATGTCTTTTCTTAGTCTTCCTGTCCTGAGCAAAGCAGACATAGTCTCCTTGGTCCTGCAAGGATGCGTTCTGCAGCTCCATGACCAAGATGTCATTTGTGCTGTTAGAGATCATGGTGGCATTCATTTTCCAAAGAGCATCCAAGTTCTTGCAGATAGGCGTGGGTAAATCACCCATGTGGATGGGCAGGGCATGTGGGCTGAGTTTGTACCACGTGAGGTTCTCAAACATAGTTCTGTCTGCGGAGCACCACAGAGACACACTCTCCTGCTCGGTGGGCTGGGTGCCGGGTTGTAACGTGATTTCAGGACCCCCTGAAATGTAAAACCCATGGTTAGAAGATAGTGATTTACCTTGGGCTTTCTGCTACTGCTTTCATGTTGCCTTCAGTCTGCAATGAAGCACCAAGAAAAGTGAAGCCCTGGCATTCCCAGACAACAGAATACAGGAGACCACCAAGCTGGACAAGGTGGTTTCAAACCGTATTGTTTTGCTAAAACACATTATTTGGAAATGTAAATGAATTCCTCAGATATTTCTAACATCTCCACTTGGAGTTTAAGTATGGTTTTAAGATTAAAAAATTCAAATTGAAAGAGGATAATTATAATATGAGATTTACAAACTGAATTCCTCATTGATATGTTACACTCACTGACAGGAAGGCTATGTTTATTACCATGAATTGGCCCAGACCGAAATATTTTACCCCAGTCAGCTAAAGCCAAACCATAAATTAAGATGAACAGACAAAATCGGCAGCATTGGGATAGCACTGCTCCAGTGTCATTACAACTGTCTCCCCCAAACCCAACTTTGTCAAATGTTCAACAGCAAGCCCATAAATATTGATTGAATCTCGCTAAGCCAAGCACTGTGCTAAGACTCTGATGACGGAGACAAAAAACATGGCACAGGACTTGAGGGTCAAAATCAACTGTTCTCTCTCCTGTGAAGTCAAATGCACTGACTCCCCATGAGTCCAGGAGCTACCTGAGGAGTTCTCATCTATGAATAAAAGCATCAATTATCCACCCACGTTCCCTTCCTAAAGCCATTGCCCCTCATGGGAACAGTCAGGACGACAGAGTATCTGTCAGCCAGCCCAGCCCCTGGAGAGCACTTACTGGTCACATGGAAGGAGATAACCCTCTCTCCTCTTCCAGCTTTGTTCACTGCTTCACATTTATACAAAGCGGACACATTAGCTGCTTGGATAACAAGAGTACTTACAGTCTGTGAAAAAAATAAAGCCCAAGCCATAAACAATGGAGCCTATGTTTATGCACAAGCAGTCAGACTAAAACTCAGTGTCCCCCCGCCACCGCTCCGACTTGCCTACCCCATTCATACTCCAGGACTGACTGCACTCAAATCCGTGCAATTATAAGTATGCTGATGCTACTCACACATCATACAAAATGAGCTTTGGAACCATAAAATTAAAAATGTTTTAATACAACATTACATACCTTTTCTCACTTTCATGTTTAGAAAATTAGAATTACCATACAACTGACGTACAGAGTTAACGGCATATGTATTTTATGTTTCTCTGATACAGTAATAGCAAGTCAATAGTGCTTCTAAAAGTCAACGGTGTTTTCAAACTGACTTAATATGCTAGTATTTTATCATTCCATTTATCTGACAGTCAATCTCCAACATTCCTCACCTATTATTTTACCCTGCTTTCAGTCCATCCTTCCATAAAAGAGTGACAGATTTTCAAATTCAAAAACTTAAAACTCACTTTGTTTCTTCCTTCAATTAGGGCAATCTGATTTTTGTTGACTTCGATTTTGTTTCCGCCCTGGAAGTCCTCCACGTTTCTCCATTCCTTACAAGCATATGGGTTTGTCGTTAAGGCAGTGAGGCTGTAAGACAGAGGTAACAGGTGATGTCATGACTTAATTTTCCTTTAATTCAAATCAATATCAATGAAAGGAGTCAGACTTTGGTTATTACGTTCTTAGAAATAACTTCGAATGCACTCCACTGAGTTACAAGACTTGGCGCCAATTAAAAATAGGCCTCGGCAATGGAGGAAAAGGTTCTAGGTAGATTCATTCAGGATACAGGAGGGAAGCAGCTATTCTGGGAACAAACATCCATTCATAAATCGGATCGACAAGACAATTCAAGTTAATTTAGTTCAAAGGAAGGCAAGGAAACTAAGAAGCCACTGGGCTTCTTCAAGCAATTTCCCTGGGACTGTAGCTTTGTGTAGGAAATGGTCAGCATCTGAGGAAGAAACTAGAGAGGCCATCTCAAAAACAACAACAGGAAGTGCACTGCTTAGGGTGGTGGTGGGCGACTTGTTGCTGTTTTTCCTAAGGATGTCTGGACTTGTGTGTTAGGACCTGATAAGCCAGCCTGAGACTCGGAGGTCTATCACTCCCTTGCAAACATCAGCACTTCCTGAGATGGACCTTCTCACAGATAAGGAGATTGGGGTTTTCACCGGCTGACTGGCACAGGAAGAAAAACCAAGGCCTGGCAATTAACAAAGTGGCAAAGAAACCGCATTCAGAGAGGTAGACATAAGGGCTAATTGGAGAGAGCTAATCTCAAAGCAGGATACCCCAAGGAATGACATCTCCTAAGGACATGGCACAGAGAAAGATGGAAGGAGATGAAGAGTACTGCTTGAGGAATAACCTTAGCAATAGCCTTCTTGGCTTAGAATAGAATCGTACCATAGCATGGCTATATCCACCAACAGCAGTGGACAAAGAAGTTGTGGTACCTATTTGCAACAGAGTACTACTCTGCCATATAAAAGAATGAAATGATGCCATTTGTAGCAACACAGTGGACCCAGAGATTATCATCGTAAATGAGGTAAGCCAGACAAAAACAAATACTGTTATCACTTATACATGGAATCTAAAGAATAAAACAACTAAATATATATTTTTTTAAGTGCAGAACAGCAGGGGCACAGGGTGTGGTCCTACTCACATGGGCTGGTAGGCACACTCTGTCTCCAGCTGCCAGTACCAGCGAATGTGACTTGGGGGAGGAACGGCGTAGACCGTGCACGTCAGCGTCTGGGAAGTGCCATACTGGTAAGAGTCCACGGGAGACAGCAGAGATTTCTCACCAATCTGAGGTGGGACTGGAGGTGAGAAAGACAACTTTTGAACTGTCAATCAGCTTGGAGGAGTGGAAAGTTGCAGTTTTCAGCACCCAAAGCCTGTGTTTTGCCAAGCATAGGATTTTTGCCCCCATTTGCTTTTTCAAAGAACATTTAGACTTGGAAACAGGACACCCGACTTCTAGTGATACTCATGATAATAATAATAAACTAGTAAAGTTGGGTGACTTTGTGCCAGTCTCACTGCCCTATGACTCGCTTTTCTCATCTGCATCAGCGGGAGAGCTCTCCTCGCTCTTCCAATTTCACAAGACTGGGCAAGCCTCCAGAAAGAAAATACTGTAGTTGTGAATAATACAGTAAGCAGATGTATTATGTGCTGAGCATTGTTCTAAGTGCTTTACACCAATTTATTCACTTAATCCTCACAGCCACTAGTATTGTTCTCCTCTTTATACATGAGAAAAATTTAAAAGAGAAATGACTTGACAAGGTCACCTACCCTGCCTCCTTCTCCATCTCTCCCTCCTTCTTCACCTTCCTGCCTTCCTTCCTGTCTCCTATCCTTTCTTATCTTCTTGCCTTCCTCCCTCCATTCCTTCCCTGCCTGACCTCTTTCTTTCCCTTTTTTCTGTTTTTGGCTCCAAAGTCATTAATGTGAAACTATCTTCTCATCACTTCCAACTTAAGACCCAAGATTATGCTTTCAAAATTTGACTTCTTTTTAATGCTTGTTTTAGAGAGGAGGGTAAATGCTAGGGTGAATCAAATGTGAAATGATTTCCTGGATGAATGAGATGGTTATTCACTGTCCATTCTTACATCTTTATTTCTTGTTCATTTCCTTCTTCCCACCCTTCCTACCAGCTTCTCAGCTTCTCTCTGCTCCCAAACCCCTATGTCCAACTGCCTCCTAAATGACATTTCTGGAACCTGTTTTCTTTAAAATACTCCTTGAAGCTGATGTCCCAGCAAAGAAATGAAGCCAAGCTGAGTAGACCTACAGAGCATGACAGCATATATAAGGAAGCACTTTAATATCACATGAGAAGGTTCTGAAGTTTTAATCTGCTATGCCAGTAGAAAGCATAAAGAATTACAACAGACAGGTATTTCCCAACCTGTGTCTGGAGCAAGATGTTAATGGATGTATGGGGAAGAGGTATGTTAGTCAAATGTTTGTTAAACCTCGGCTACTTTGTCTTCCTGCCCTCTCCCACTGGAAGATGGCAATATACAATGTCCATCAACTTAGCATCTCTTGCATTTGCTTAACCATGATGACCTTCTTCTCCCACCCAGAAGACTTATTATAAATAAGCATCTTTCAGGTTGGAAAAATAAAGTTCAAACTATCCTTAAATCCAAAATTTAATATCTCCCCTTTACAGCCTCAGAGTCAGGTCCCAGACTTCTGTTGAAAAAAGATTAAAACACTTCCAAGCAATGTCCACCTAGAAAAGCTTTCTGCATTGGAGCTACATGTGCATCACTGATACATCAACCCCAAATCAAACTAGAAATTTCCCACAAAATTCAAGAAGAATCTTAAACATTTGCATGCCAGAAGCACAATTCAAAGGTACTGCAATTGAGCCTGACGACTGTCCCTGCTAGCACTTTTATTTCACAGTATTTAGCCGTCGGCGATACCATCTGCTTTAGTCTCACATTTGACCAAGGTTCGATCACCTGGCCTCATAAGCAAACGTGTCCAAAGCACACTGCTGCCACCTCGTTTCAAGCCACACTGTTCTGGTCATTTTATACACAGGAGCCTACTCATGATGCCAGCGAGGCAGAGGTGCCCAGCTGTTCAGGAGGACATCATCAAATTATTTATAATAGAACGGGGGCAGAGAAGGAAAACTGAGCGGACTTACCATTCACCACCAGAGATACCATGTGGCTTTGTTTCTCCTTTGAAATGGGATTGGTAAGAATGACAGTATAATTTCCTGTATCTTTTTCGGTCACTTCCATAATAGTCAGCACATGCCCCACTTTAACCGTATGATTGGACCCAATGGGTCTTCCATTTTTATACCTATGGGGAAAAAATTCCAGCAATTAGTCCAATCTGAGGATTTGCTTTCATGTGGAACAAGGCTTTGCATTTATTTCCAGTCGTTACCATTTTATTTCTGGAGGAGGGTAACCAAGGTACTTGACAGGAACTCTGACACGTTCCCCCACGGTGGCTTCCACCAAGGATTCCATGCCACTACCGAAAGCAACAAATGGCTTTTCTGGAAGAAAATAAAGATAATTTTTTCTCATAGATGGCAACTTCTTAGAAATGGCCATTTCTAAGAAGAGTTTCAGGTGAAGTCAAAAACGGTGGGTCTGAGTCGCTGCGGTTCCCACACTCCCACAGGTCCCATTCCAGCTCCTCTCTCAGCCCTGGTCTCTAGCTGTTCTCTCCCTCAGTCTGCTCTGCAAGCCTATTGAGCACTCCAGTCGCACTCAGTCCAAGCATTTGCTTCTCTGCGAAGCTTTCTCTATGTCCCCCAGGAGCCCCTGGGTGCTCCTTCTCCTCTGCTCCCTTCACACCCTATATAGAGCCCCATGTGGACCAGGACTGAGTCCTCAGACCTCTTCTATCAACACCTCCTCTTGTCAATTACACTCCTCCTAAATTTGCATCTCCTGCCCCAACTTCTCTGGGATCTTGGTTAACATATTAAAGTTTCCACTTGGATATTTAATGGGCATCTCCAAATGAAGCCACCAAACCCTGGGTACCCAAATCTTACTCCCCTCCTTACCTTCCTTATCTCGATTAAGAAAACTACCATTCACTCAGTTGCTCACACATAAAAACTCAGAGGTCATCTTCTAATTCTTTTCTCTACATCCCACAGGCAGGGAATCAACAGGCAGATGCTATTGACTCTATCTTCAAAGTTATATCCAGAATCAGTTCACTTCTCACCACCTCCATCCACTTTCACCAACCTTGTCCAGGCCAACCATCCATCTCTCACCTGGATGACTGCAATTAGCCTTCTAACTACTCTCTACTTCTGCCCTTACTTCTCTAAAGTATTTCACATTAAAAAAAAAAACTTATATAGTGATCCTATAAAAACATAAGCCAGAGCGTGTCTCCCTCTGCTCAAAACCCATCTTGCATTCCCATACTATAAAATCCAAACTCTTACGAAGGCCTGTAAGTTAGATGCCACACAAATTATCATCTAAACTGAGGCATTTATGTGAGTGAAAGAGAATAAATGGGAAATCAAGTTATTTTCTCAAAGCCCCACAGAAACTAACTAAATATAGCTTTCACCAATTGCAAGGCTTATGCTTGCAATTGAAGGAAGCCTCTCAGCCTTGTAATTGAACAAAACTTGTAAAATGATCTTAGATAAAAACCCTCTGCTTATTATAATAAGAATAGCAGCAACAACAAGTAATATTTAGTGAGCACTAACTACATCAGCTCATTTCAGCTCTAAAGCTGGGCTCTGAACCCAAGCTATATTCTTGACCCTGAGGTCCTAGCAAGAGCTCAAAAACATCTTCTGAATGAACAAAATAGGATTCACTAGCTGACCTAAACGTATTTGAATTATCTCACTTTTCAAGGCAGAGCATAATTCCGAAGGCAATCTTCGCTTACCATGTACCCGGACGAACGTGCTGTTCTTCTTGGTCATCAGCCCACTGGAAGCTGCACAGATATACCACCCCTGGTCACTCCGGGTTACACCATCTATAGTCAAGGTGCTCAAAAACTTCTTCATTTCAGTCCCAGACTGGGTTTTTAGGTCCCGGTTTATAAGTTTCTTATGCTGATGCTGAAAAAGAGGTTACTGAACTTCCAAAGGCCAGCATAACATTCCCCAATAGCTTCTAGATACCGACAAAAGTCTTGGCCCTTGGTGAACACTATTTAATGCGAATAATAGAGACTTCTGAACTTTTAACATTATGCAGATGACAATTACATTTGGTTTCAGGAGAAATAAATAGAATCAACTGAATTAGGAATTTTAAAACCCCACATAACAGGAATGAGAGAAATATAAACTGCAGAAACACAAGGAAATATGACCACAGTCTAAGGAGAAGAATGTCTCATGCCACTTCCTGCAAAAAAATTTCCTTAAAGGGAAAATAGATCAAGGACTTCGGAGAACGGAGGAATAATGCAAACTGGAAAGACGTAATCATCAAAAGAACACTAATCTTCACAGCTTGGACAGAGTTCTTGATTTTGCCTCTTTCTTTCTATGGGTGCTGTATGTCCTGTAGTTCTTTTAAAATGTATGTGTATGCATGTGTGTGCTAATGTGAGCTAAGGCCCTTCAACTTTACCTGGCCAAAGAGGTCCCTGTCTCTCTCAATCAAACTTTGGTGGAGCTTATTATCAAAGTATTTGGAGGTTTGGCTTTGAGTTGTTAGTGTTACCTTCAAAGAAGGGTATTCCCAGTGGAAGTCGATCCCCACATTTAGCTCAGTTCTTGCCGTACAGTTTAAGATGAGCTTCTCTCCAACAGACAGCTCAACTCCGTGAGGGGGGCTCAGAACCACATCATAAATCTTGTACCCTGGAGCAAGTAAATTGGAAAAAGAAAGAAAGTGAGAGATCTATAACTTGGCTCACATTTTTTCAGAAATGAAGCAACTTCAAAATGTATCACATCATTTTCCCCTGAGGCCCTCCCCAAACCTTGGTAACTCCCAGGAAAATGGCCTACAGAGATTCACAAAGCAGCTCTAAAGGGATTTCCAATGTGTTGTAGCCCAGTGGATAGAAAAGCAGTAAAATCTGAGAAGTCAATAGTCACTGGGGCCAGCTTTAGAAAGTTACTGAACTTTCCATAAAATAGGTATCCTTAAAAGAACTGATGCCAAGCAATGCTCGGAACATTGAATTTTTTAATAAAATATGCTCCTATAATAGAACTCTTATTCATCCTTGGTCCTGATAAGAAAGGAGAAAAACCTCAATTGCACATAGGTTTGGAGAAGGAAATGGCAACCCACTCCAGTGTTCTTGCCTGGAGAATCCCAAGGACCGGGGAGCCTGGGGTGCCATCTATGAGGTTGGACAGAGTCGAACACGACTGAAGCAACTTAGCAGCAGCGGCACATAGGTTTATTGGATAGAGAAAGAGGGGATGTAATGAACTGCTTAACACTAAATCTTGAATTAATACATTTCTCAATATCTTTTGTCTTCCAGGATCTTAATATAAGAAGCTAATTTTTATTATCTAATATTAAAGATTAAAAAGGAATTGTCCTCTTACCTATAACCACAATTATGTACATAATAGACTGGTAACTTTCATCATTGATTTTTGCTTCACAGAAGACCACGCCAGCATAACTGATCATATAGCTGGGAATACTGAAGCCTTTCTTGCTGTCCCAGGAAATTCTGTTACCATCAGGAACAAATCTTTTTTCTGGATACCTCTGGGTAGAAAAAGAAATATCAAATATTTAATCATGTTATCCAAAAGTGAAAACCATGAACACTAAAGAATTCATCTTATTTTAAGATTACAAATTGGTTTTATTTACTGTCATATTGACCCTTTCTAAAGTGCCCTTTAAAGTTCATTGTTGATTTTAATATTATATAATATATACAATATGTAATATAAATAATTACAATATAAACAGGCTAACCATTTTAATATTAGCTAAAAATTAAAGGTAAGAGATGATGGAAGAAGATGTAACTTACGGCACAAAGTGACACATTGAGGTCTGAAACAGTCCCCAAACATGGAATCACCACAGTTTTGTTTTTGTTCTCAGTGATGTACACAACTTCATGCTGGTCGCTAACAGAAGCAATAAACGGAGACCTGTAATCTAGATGAGAATGTAATTTCATTCGTTAATGGCATTTACTAGAAAAGCTGGTCATCTTTCAGGTTCATAAACCCTAACCAGAGAAATGAATGACTGGGAAAGATATTTCTCACTAGGCAAGGGAATCTAGAAGTAGGTCGTCTGGTAGAAATCTGGCAGGTCGATCACTACAGTTTTTTCAAAGTGAAAGAGTGCATGTCTTTATTTTCATAAACACTTTCATATACATTACACATCTCTCATATACATAAATTTTAAAGTAAATTTAAAGTTATATTTGTATAGTTTGCCTATCGAGTTTTATTAATATTTTAAAAATTCACATTCTTTCTCTTTAAGCAAATAATGTGTCATGAAAGCAGACTAATGGCTCCCAAAGGATCTTTAAAATAAAGAAATAAGTGACCATTTTTAATTCAATTCAAGGGAAAGCTTATGTATTTTAAAATTGTGAAGAGTAAATATAAGATTCTGTATAAGGTAATGGTTAATAGTTATTGCACTTAGCTTAAGATTCAGTAGTCATTAATATTTTCAGTGACCAAAACATGAAAAACCATCATGGCAAAGACTGAGAAAAAAACAAAAGAGATTTTAATGCTGTTCAAACATTGATCGTATGATGTTAACATGCTGCTGGGAAACCACTTCTTTCCCCAGAGACAGAGTTGGGGTAAAGTCATGCTTGAAATCTCTGAGAGATAATGGGTCATACCAATACCCCCAACATACCTGACCAAGCATTTTCACAGCTCTTCAAGGTCGCTGGTCCAAGGGAAGAAAGAGTTAATTAAACCAAAGGGGGAAAAGCAGCTAATTCCCTGCAACAGCAGAAGTTTGATTTCCTTCCCAGCTGGAAAACACAGAAAGGCAGCCAATCCAGGCCACCACATGCCACAGCCATTATCTTACGAGGCCAAGACCCACTTCCTGGCTCCATCATTGCTGGAGGGAATGGGGTCAGAAGACTAAGGAAGTAAGGTGGGGACCACAGGGGATATTAAAGGACTATCCGTAGGGAATACTTCAATGTTTTCTTTTCCATTGTTGAACTTCATGACCAAAATCTTGGACAACTCACCTCCTAGAACACTAGGCTTAGACAGGAAGTAGAATTTGACGGCATTCTCAAAGACAGGCAGTGTACAAATAAACAGTGCTGGAGATGGCTACATCTTAGTATTACCTATCTTTCAGCTACATGCTATGAAATAGTACATAGCTTGCTTATAGAGCAAGTCTTTGGAAGCTAAATTAACCCCTTGACGTAAGACTAAAGCTATTCAGTAAATCAATTCTATTTCAGTACCCCCCAAAAAGGAAATAAACAAAAGAAACCCAAACAACCACCCATCCTCTCGAAATAAAATATTTACTGGAACTCATGAAATGAATTTTCGCATGTCTCCAGGTTTCCTGACTTGGGGAGAAGGAAATAACGAGATATTATGGGATAGGTTCATCCTAGTAGTATTTCCAGACAGCCTGAAAGCAGGAAATCCTTGCAATCTTCTGAGAAAGCCTGATCTCCCAAGACTGCCAGATCAAAAGGAGCCAGAAATTCTCAAAGATCTGAGCCTTGTCTCTTTCAACTTCTGCAGAAGGGAAGAGGACACAGAATCTATCCTGGATTGTGCTTACCCTGCACAAAAGTAATTCTCAAATATTGTGCAATCCAGGAGTGACATACATTATTTGATGGTTCTTCACTGCACTGACCATACTGCACTACTGAAATGTAAATGGCAGTATGCAAGTGTGCTTCCCAAAGCTGATGAAATCCCTGTTCTGTAAAAGATGCTCTAGAAAAAAGACTAAGCAATTCTTACCTGCTTCAGATTCTCTGGGATGTATAGAGGTATACAAATGAATAATTAAAATTTAGCTCATCTTACTGAAAAGAAAAATATTTAGTATATCTAAGTAAAATACTATACAGTTAACACCACCAAAGTTACATGATTGACATCTCACTAGTTAACTCAGTTTTCCCAGGAAAATTAAGTTAATATAAGATTTTTGAAACACAAAGGAAAGAATAATTCAGATTATAAATACTAAATACATGTGATATGTATTGTAACCTACGTGGATGGTAAGCTGGCCTCCACCATGTAAATTCCAAATTGCAAGCTCTAGGATAACAGGGCACATCATCCAAGATCTCAGACCACACAAGAAAAGGAAAGAAATCCTGTCTTCACAAGGCTCTTTGAGTCAGTGTCTTCATTTGCGTGAGTGTATGGAAATTTGTTTTTCATAAAGTGTAAGAGGGGGGAAAAAAAGCTCTTATGCACAAAAAAGCTCCAGAGCCCTTGGCTGATTCCCTGTGCATTCTTAGGGAAATCTCTGAATCTGCTGTAGATAACCTATCTCTTCACAGAAACTGCTCCATAATTCATCCCTGAATCTTTCTTTTCAAGGATTTCAGGGTTTTTTCCCTCAAACACCAGAAGGCTTCTTATAAATCTCCTTTGCCAGTTGCAAACACAGACTTCCCTTAGAAACAAAGATCAGAACCAAACTAATTGGGTAAAAGAGGTGTAACAGGGCCCAAGCTCCAGAACAAATCACTGAATCTTGTCCCCAGAGGAGGCCTTAAGAGAGAGGAATTCTGTGGATTCCTGTTGGCCGACAGCCTTCAGAGCGAGCCTTTGTTGTCCTCGATTCTTCTGTGCACCTATTGTGCTCTGTAACTGGTAAATCAACTTGAGAAGTGAACTGCAGTTAACCACTCACCTTGGACGTACACATAAACAATGGAGGCCATGTCAGTGTCCTGATAGAAGCACTTGTAGGCTCCAGTATCATTTCCAATCACTTCTGAAATTGTGAGCGTCTTACAGAAGAAGCCATCACTGCAGTCTGTGACCTCCACTCTTTTCCCAGAGCTGCTCTGATTGTTGGGCCAGAGCCAGTGCAAGTCCCTCTGACCGCTGAAAAATTCATTCCAAGCAAGTATTTAAGTGAAATGCCTATGAGGCTGTTTCTAAGAAAATAGAAGGTTTAGTTCTCCAACTTTATACAAACTCCTTCACAGACAGATTCACAGCCTTTTACCTGTGATGACAGGATATTATGGACAATATGACAAAAAGGCAGAGTCTTACGTTCAGAAATTAACTCATTCATTCATTCAAGAAATATTCATTAAACATGTGCTATGTGCCAAACATTGGTAAAGACTGAGAATACAGCAGTGAACAAACCAAACTAAAATCAATGCCTTCATGGCACCTCAGTCTAATTGGAAGACATAGGCAAAAAAAAAAGTAAATAAACTTCAATGAAGCCAAAATGTTCAAAAAGTGAATAACATTGTATAAAAGGTAGTGATAAGTACTATGAAGAAAATTTAGAACATGCAAAGAAACAAGTGAAGGGTTAGTTCTGGAGGGAGGCAACTTGGTGAAGTGGGCCGTATGTATATTGAGGGGGACAGAGGTTCAGGCAAAGGGAACAGCACTGTCAAGGCCCTGGGGTGGATTCCTATCTAGAGTGTTAGGAGAATGGCAGGTAATCCAGAGTAGCTACAGAAAGGTGGGCAGTCAGGAGAGTAAGAGGTGAGGTTAGGGTGGAAGGGAATGCAACTGTCTAAGGGCCTCACAGGACGTTGAAAGGGTAGCATTAAAGCACAGACTACTTTCACTGGAGAATTTCTCTGCAAAGCCCCAAAGAAGATGGTCAACATGAAGACAAATGTAACATTACTGACCCTTCTTTAGCGAACTTGACATCAAGTTGCAGTGACATTAATGAAGTTACTTTTAACATACTCCATCATTTTTTTCACGACATAAAGGGAGTACAGAATCTCAGGGGGTTTAAATAATCTTTCTTGTCAAGGGTGGTGAAGAGGGAGATCTATGGAGAAATGCATCTTGAAATAGCAAAGCTAGGCCAACAGCTCCTCTTCCTATGTTTTTTCCCNTTACTTTTAACATACTCCATCATTTTTTTCACGATATAAAGGGAGTACAGAATCTCAGGGGGTTTAAATAATCTTTCTTGTTAAGGGTGGTAAAGAGGGAGATCTATGGAGAAATGCATCTTGAAATAGCAAAGTTAGGCCAACAGCTCCTCTTCCTATGTTTTTTCCCCAAGGGCTGGGTATTGGTGACCTACCCTTGATAAGGAGACTAGAGTATCCTTTACACTTGGCAAGCTAAAATAGATCAGTGTCACCGTGCTGAACACTTTGCATTCATCACGTCGAAACAATGGCAACAAGCGCCCCAAGGTTCTTTGTGGACCCTCAGCACTCTTCTCAGAGGGCAAGGTCGCCTCCACCCATCATTTCTGCCAAAGCCACATGGTCCCAAGAAGCCTCTGGGTCTGACAAGCGTAATCACTATATTAAACCCTAAGGTCTCTTACTTTTCTTCCTGCGGTAGGGGCTAGAAGGCAAAATTTTAAAGCCTCTTTTTCTTGTCAAGAAGACCTATTTCCCCAGTGAGCAAGAATCAAGAGCATGACTTCTTGCTAGCTGGTGAGTGACAGACATGTCAGAACCTCAAGCCAGAGCATGAGACTCACTCAGTAATATTAATGACTGAATATTAAATTGCTACTACAGTCAGAATTTTATCATAAAATAAAGTTCTTGAAAAATGTTAAACAGATGTCCAAGAGCCATGCTGAGAATAACAAATATGTCCCAAAACTTCTTTAACTCTAAGGGTACATCCTTGATTTCATTTATTTATTCAACATTTATAGAGTATATATAACATACCACATGCTAGGTGCTATCAATAATGGTTAGTAGGGTGTATGTGTGCTGGTAAAGGATTGTAGGGGAAAAAAATATCAGTAAAATTGCATAAAATTTCGAGGAGAAGACCTTTCTCATGTTTTCATTATTACCTTAGTTCTTAGAAACCTCACTACTTATAAACAATTACAATGACTCTATTACAATTCTGCTGTATGAAAATTATTTTTTCTTTAATAAACAATGAGACATTTGACACAGGAAATCTGAATCTAAAAGGAATCCTTACCTGCAAGTAATCTGAAGCGTTGTATTAGCCATAACTGTAACTATGTCTTTTTGGATGCTGAGCCTGGGTGGATCAAGGGAAACACTAGAGAAACCTAGAAACAAATTAAATAAATGAATGCAATTGCCACTGAGTCAGGGCCAATAGGAAACACCTTCCATAAACAATGCACACTCTATACTTTNTAACTGTAACTATGTCTTTTTGGATGCTGAGCCTGGGTGGATCAAGGGAAACACTAGAGAAACCTAGAAACAAATTAAATAAATGAATGCAATTGCCACTGAGTCAGGGCCAATAGGAAACACCTTCCATAAACAATGCACACTCTATACTTTAAAAGGCCTCTTCAGCAGTTCATTGTGTAAAACTTGTGAATTTACTTTTCACCATTCCCAGTAAAAGTTCACAAGCTGTGTCATAACAGGAAGAATGGGCAGATGGTCATAAACCAACACAACAGTTCTGCAATTCATGGAGTGAGGGTGGAGTTCCTGTTTTCCTGCACTGCCAACTTCAAGGTCTTAGAAAAGGATATGGGACATTGAAACCAAATGAACCTTCATCTGATGACCTCACTCCTTTGGGAAAGGACCCACTGACATTTTTTATAAAACATAGGATGCACACATTTGACCAAACTGTTGATTACTGAGTACTACATAGAGCGACTTCTACATAGTTCATTGATGTACTTTGGTGGGAAATGTACATGACCTTGTCTTATTTTCCTTTATCAATTTTCTAATGCACTTATTCTGGTAACTGAACTGCTAAGGTTGAACGATCGTACATTAAAACTAGGTGAGAGGAATTGAGAAAAGAAACATTTTCCAGTGTCATATAATATGCATGTACTTTTCTTCAGAGAACNTTTCTGGTCTTACATTTAGATCTTTAATCCATTTTGAGTTTATTTTTGTGTGTGGTGTTAGAAAGCGATATAGTTTGAAACTATTCTCACACTTCACCTGTCCCGTCAGCCCTCTGGGGCTGTGCTGAGCCCCGCTCGCCAGGGCAGGGCTCTACTCCAGCGGCGGCACGAGGCTCTCTCTGCGGGGACCTCTCCTGCTGTCGAGCGCGCGTCCAGGGCGCACGGCCTCCAGCAGCTGCAGTTCCCAAGCCCCCGAGCACAGGCTCCATGGTTGCAGTGCACAGGCCTGGCCGCTCCTCAGCACGTGGGAGTGGGCGCCTCCCAGATCGGGGACGGAACCCACGGACTCTTTACCACGAGCCCCCGGGAAAGCCCTCACATGCGTTTTTAAGGAGACAGTCGTTAGCAAGTCTGACCGCAGGGTGAACATTTCTTTCTTCTGATGCCTCTTTCACACATTCTCCACAACAAATATAAGAATAAAAATGTTGCCTGAGTAGAAACCATCACAATATTGAAAAATAATGATCCTCCAATTAAAAATAGAAGTCGCCTGAAACTATCAGGGCAATGGGAAACAGCAGACCCCCACTCCTCACAAATCACGTGTGCTGGGAAGAAAGCTCCGCTGAAGGGTCGGAAGGAGCGGCGGCCCCTAAGAGCAGCACAGCCCGAGCAGGGCCACCACCGGCGTCTGGGACCCAGCCCGCCCGCTCAGAGGGGAGGTGGTGGGGCCGAGCCCCCCAGGCCTGGCACCCGTCACCGCTGCATGGGAACCGGCAGAGGTGCGGACTGGGCATCTGCACTGTCCAGGGATTCTGTGGTTGATGAACCCATTCCCACAAGCACAAGGCGGGACTCTTATTAAATCGAGGGCGTTTTATTAACGTCAGGAGAGGAGGGGATTGTTAAGGAAGCATCCAAAGACAAATCTGTCAAAACTAGGAAAACCGAGGCTCGCCCTGGAAGCGCCCCAGGGCAGCAGAGCTGGTGGAGGAGCGGTGGGCTCACAGCCCCATGCACGCCGCGCCCACGTCGTTGTAGCTGGACCCTGGGGACGCCTGCGAGGGTGGCTCCTGCCCCACCTGCGGGGGGCCACCTCCCTGCAGCGCGACAGGCGTGTCCTCTGCAGACGGGTCACCTGAGGGCCGGAAGAAGCTGGGTTACCAGGGTCCTCAGGCCCCAGGGGCTCCCATGCTCTGTGCCTGGGCAGGGCCCACCCGGAGGCCCGGGGGGGTTGCCCAGGACACCCCAGTCCAGTTTGTCCGAAAGACTCGCTGGAGGAGTGCAGGCCATGTCCTGGAGGGAGAGAGTAAGGGAGGGGCTGCCTGACTTGTGATGACTGCTCACCAGCCCTCCTGGCCCCGGACCCCAGCGCATCCTCGGCGGTGGGCTCTGTGCTGGGCTTCTCTGACGCACCCCAGGAGCCTCGGTTCAGGTGCTTACCTCCCCTGGGTTGGTTCCAGGTATGCTCTGCCCCCCAACACTTAACCACCAGAGCAGAGTGTGTGAGATCCCAGGGACGGGTCAGGATTTGCTGACCTGTTGGCACCTGTTATCACTCCTCCTCATGGGCCAAGAGACTGGCTGGCTTGGCTGGGTCTCCTAAGGGCAAAGGGGCCTCGGGGAACCCAAGACAGCTAAGAGGGTGTGCAGCCAGCAAACGCTGCATGGGCATGGAGGGGTGCACACTTGTGTGTCCATGAGTCCTGGAGCCCGGCCCTGCTGCTGCCCGTCTGAACATCCCCCCACAGACCTCCTGCCACCCTGGGAGCACAAGGCTCCTCCTTGCTTCTGGCAAACTGGTCCCCACCCGCCCCTGAGGGCCTGCCCTAATGCCACCTGGGGGCTGAGGCAGGACCCACCCCATTGCATCTCTGTACTTTAACTCTGCTCAGCACATGTCCTTGTCTGACCCCAGAGACCTTGTCCTCCTTGCAGCCTTTACATACAACCAGGCTGCCAGCAGCTGCCAGACACTCACGCTCCATCTGTTCATGACAGGCTCTGCCCACCTGCTGCATATGGACATATGTCTCGTCAGAAGTGGCAGAGGGCTGTGGGGAAGGTCTGGCTATGCCTCCCCATCCCGATGACAGCCTAAACCAGAGGTGCAAGGCCCACACACTCACCAGTCAGGGAGGGCCCAGGCCTCAGGTGTGCACCACGTGAGTCCACCCATTCCTCAAGNCCCTCCTGGCCCCGGACCCCAGCGCATCCTCGGCGGTGGGCTCTGTGCTGGGCTTCTCTGACGCACCCCAGGAGCCTCGGTTCAGGTGCTTACCTCCCCTGGGTTGGTTCCAGGTATGCTCTGCCCCCCAACACTTAACCACCAGAGCAGAGTGTGTGAGATCCCAGGGACGGGTCAGGATTTGCTGACCTGTTGGCACCTGTTATCACTCCTCCTCATGGGCCAAGAGACTGGCTGGCTTGGCTGGGTCTCCTAAGGGCAAAGGGGCCTCGGGGAACCCAAGACAGCTAAGAGGGTGTGCAGCCAGCAAACGCTGCATGGGCATGGAGGGGTGCACACTTGTGTGTCCATGAGTCCTGGAGCCCGGCCCTGCTGCTGCCCGTCTGAACATCCCCCCACAGACCTCCTGCCACCCTGGGAGCACAAGGCTCCTCCTTGCTTCTGGCAAACTGGTCCCCACCCGCCCCTGAGGGCCTGCCCTAATGCCACCTGGGGGCTGAGGCAGGACCCACCCCATTGCATCTCTGTACTTTAACTCTGCTCAGCACATGTCCTTGTCTGACCCCAGAGACCTTGTCCTCCTTGCAGCCTTTACATACAACCAGGCTGCCAGCAGCTGCCAGACACTCACGCTCCATCTGTTCATGACAGGCTCTGCCCACCTGCTGCATATGGACATATGTCTCGTCAGAAGTGGCAGAGGGCTGTGGGGAAGGTCTGGCTATGCCTCCCCATCCCGATGACAGCCTAAACCAGAGGTGCAAGGCCCACACACTCACCAGTCAGGGAGGTCCCAGGCCTCAGGTGTGCACCACGTGAGTCCACCCATTCCTCAAGGATTGGCTCACAGATGACCTCAGAGACTTCCTCGTGCCCTTGGGATTCTGCAAAGGAGCACACCGAGAGGCCCCGCCCGGGGAGGCCCTGAGAAAGCAAAGCAGCCACCATACAGGTGGGCAGCAGCCCGGCCTGCCAGGGCTGCCTCAGGACCGAGGCGCATGTTTGCAGGTAACAGTGTCCTCGAACCAGTCTCCAACTCCAGCCTCGGCGCTCTGGGCCCTTGCGGCCCTGGAGCCAAGGACACCTGTCCCAGGCCAGGGGCTCACTGTGTCTTCACCTCACTTCAGCCTGCACCTCTCCTGTCTGCCCCAGCCCTTCTATCCCAGGCCCCTTCTATCCCAGGCCCCTTCTATCCCAGGCCCCGCTATCCCAGGCCCCTTCTATCCCAGGCCCCGCTATCCCAGGCCCCGCTACCCCAGGCCAGGGGCTCACAGTGTCCTCACCGGCCCCAGCACCTCTCCTGTTTGTCCCAGCCCCATCACAGCTCCAGCTCTGCCTCCAAAGGAGGTCTGGACTCCAGTCATGTCGCAGGTCAGCAGCTCTCTGCACCTATGAGTCTGCAAAGGCAGCTGGGTGCCCACATAGGGTCAGACAACTCAGAGAGAAGGGTTCAGGGTGACAATGTGGAATCCAGGTCAGATCCATGGCAGAGGGCTTGCACAACCAATGTACAATCCACTGCTTGTCTTTGGGAGCGTCAGTCTAAACCCAGACAGCAATAAATAAAACTACCCCTTGCATCAGATATCAGAAGATTTGCAACAGGAATCTGCCTGCCTCCACCCTTCCCAGTGCTGATGGTTATATTTTTATTAACTTGCTGGACAACTTGTAAGGTCAGCGATTAAGCAACAATTTCCTTTCTAAGCATTCACCTGCTTCGTGATAAGTCTCTGAAAGTGTCCGCGACAGCACTAGTGTACAAGTTCCAAATAATCGCACTCTGAGAACCTCTCCCTGGGGCTGTCGGTCAGTCGCCAAGGACGGTGAGAGCTTGCACTGCCATCATGTTACAGTGAAGAGCCCAGCAAAGCACCTCACGTACTGATCACCGCACATTTGAACACAGTCTGACTTAACTCTACAATGGCGCCATGAGGGTGAGGGAGCCACAAGGCTCTGGCGGGGCTGGGCTGGGACTCAGCCCCACACCCTTAGTTTAATGCATCTCTGGTTGAACCCAGGGTGTTCTGATTCTGCCAATGTCCTGAACAGGGGCTGAGACATATCAGACCTGACGTCACACCCGCGTGCACCCCCGTCAGAGCCTGAGAGACAGGAACGCGTCCTGAGGGGCTGTGTCCAGCTGCGCCCTTGCAGCTGCTAACAGGAGGCTTCACGTCACCTCTAGCCCCTGGCCTCCTGACACAACAGTCAGGCAATGTTCTACCTGTTTTTTGCAGCCCATTCTCTATAATGAACACTGCTCCTTAAACTACACGTAAATGCAAATTCATGAAATGAACAAGGATAAGCATAACAGTTGATAACACAAAGGAGAATTCCTATCACAAGGATGCAAATACTTGAAGTATAACAAACTGCCTGAATCATCCTCCAGTGCTGCCACTGAAAATCTCAAAAGTGAACAGTTTTAGATGACTGAAGGCATCGGTGAATAGAGTGTAAGTGCAACACGAGGAGACTTGCCACTGACAGGTTGACAAGAGTCCTAATTACTGAGTGAGCTGAGTCACACTCAGGCTCCAGGTTAGCAAAACCTTCCCCATGTTACAATTTTGCTAAAATTTATTTTTCTTATGTAGTATTCTTCTCTATAGATGACTCATCATATGTATAATTACTAAAGAGCTAATATCTTTATATTTTAAGACTTTTTACACTGGTGGTGGTTTGGAAGAATGCTCCTCATCCTATCAAACCTGCCTCTGATCCTGGAGTTCCCGATCCAGGCAGCTCTGCCCCCAGTAGACAGCTGGTCATGTCTGGAGACACTTCTGGTTGTCAGAGCATGGGGGGAAGGTGCTGCTCAGCACCCCACAGCACCCAGGATGCCTACGGCAGAGAGTTGCTGACTCCAGACCTCAGTGGTGAAGCCCTGGTCCGCAGGCACCTGAGCCTCTGGGATTACTGAAGCAGCTCTGCACCCTCCCCCAGGCCCCCCAAGCCGTGTGGGGCACATGTGCGTCCATCTCCTGCTTTCTCCCCTGGGTCTCCTTTCTCACTGGCCCCGATCCCCAGTGCACTCCTAAGGGCCAGGACACTTGAATTCCCAGGACTTTTACCCCTGCCCCGCAGCTTCCCAAGCAGCATCCGAGCCACCAGCCCACTGAAGACAAGGCCGAGCCATGACCCAGGATGATGATGGCCACGATGGCAGGCAGGGTCCCCTGTGATCCTGGCAGGAGTGCCTGGCTGCGCTCCACAGGCCCTGCAGGGAGATGCCCAGAGGGGAGAAGCATGCTCAGTGCCCTCTTGTGTTCGTGCTGTGGGTGAAGCCCTGGGTGTGAGAGGCACAGAGCCGTGAGGGCCCTGCCTGGGGGAGCTCAGGGGACTCTGCGAGGCAGCAGTGATGCCCATGGGAGAGCAGCTGAGATGTGTGTGTGCGTGTGTATATGCTGGCGGTGTGCATGTGTGTATATGTTGTGGAGGTGTGTGTGCACGTGTGTATATGCTGTGAGGTGTGTGCATGTGTGCATGTGTTGTGGGAGTATGTGTGTATGTGTGTATATGCTGTGAGGGTGCATGTGCATGTGTATGCTGTGGGGATGTGTGTGCCTGTGTGCCTATGTTGTGGGGTGTGTGTGCACGTGTGTGTATGTTGTGGGTGTGTGGGTGTGTATCTTGGGCAGGTATGCACACGTGTAATCTAGGGGATGTGTGCACTTGTGTATATGTTGTGAGGGTGTGTGCACATATGTGCATGTTGTGGAGGTGTGTGTGCACGTGTGTATATGCTGTGAGGTGTGTGCATGTGTGCATATGTTGTGGGAGTGTGTGCACATATGTATATGCTGTGAGGGTGCATGTGCATGTGTATGCTGTGGGGATGTGTGTGCCTATGTTGTGGGGGGGTGTGCACGTGTGTATATGTTGTGGGTGTGTGGGTATCTTGGGCGGGTGTGCACATGTGTAATCTAAGGGGTGTGTGCACTTGTGTATATGTTGTGAGGGTGTGTGCACATATGTGCATGTTGTGGGGGGGTGTGAATGTGTATATATGTTGGGAGGTGTGTGCATGTGTGCATATGTTGTGGGAGTGTGTGTGCACATGTGTATATGCTGTGAGCGTGTGTGTGCATGTGTATGCTGTGGGGATGTGTGTGCAGGTGTGTATATGTTGTGGGGTGTGTGTGTATGTCCATATGTTGTGGGGTGTATATGTATGTATATGTTGTGGGAGTGTGTACACATGTGTATATGTTGCAGGGGTGGGTGGGCATGTGTGTATGTTGTCAGGGTGTGTGTGTGTGTGTATGTTGTGGGGGGGTGTGCATGTGCATGTGTATATGTTGTGGGGGGTGTCTGTATATTATGGGGGGTGCACACGTGTATATGTTATGGGGGTTTGTGTGCGTGTATGTTGTAGGGGTGTGTGTGCATGTGTGTGACTGGCGTGAAAACTCTACAGATCACTTTGGAGCAAAGGTGAGGTGCCGTTGGCTCTGCTGGGGTTGGAGAAATGTTTGTGCCAAGATGGAGCACAGGCCCTGGGTCAATGCCAGAAAGAGTCCAGAAATGTAGGCTGACCCTGGACATCAGCCCAGCTCCAGCAAAGAGCCAAGAGCAGCAGGGCATGACCCCACATGGGCCCTGAGGATGCGCTTCAGGGGAAGGCTGAAGGTGGGAAAACCAGCTGAGAGACTGCGGGAGGGGGCCAGTCAGGGCCGGGTCTGGCCTGAGCCTCCTTGAGATCAGGCTTTCCTAAGCCACTCCTTCCCCCATCCGCTTTTCCTATAAGAAAGAGGGAGTCACACAGGCCTCCAGGTGAGGGCAGATGGGGCAGCTCACCTGTCCTTGGGCCTCTGAGCTCCTGGTGTTGCCCTAGCAAGACCACTCTGAGGACGGGCAGAGGGGACCCCTCGAAGGTGGGCTGCTGCCACATTCCAGCAGGGACAGGAGGGGCGTGACGACAGCGGGCTGCAGCCCCTGCCTGGGTCGGTCCTGAGCTGCCCAGCGGCACCAGGAGCCCACCTGCCAGCGCTCAGGGTTGCAAAGTCCTCAGCCCTGGACCTAGTGGAGTTCCCCACCCACTGGAGCCCCAAGGTTCCTGCACGGCCACCTTTATCCCCAGAGCAGGGTGGGGATGCCCCCACGGGACACGGACCAACAAGGCCACACGGTTGGCAGCTCAAGAATCCAGCGCACACGTGCACACACACATGCACACACATGTACACACACACACACACACATGCACACACACACATTTACACACGGACACAGGCACACAGCACTCACACACTCACATCTTCACCCACCACACTCACAAGTAGATGAAACAGACCTCATGTGTGCCGCGCCTCCTGGTCCAGGGAAGGCTGCAGGAGAAGGGCCTGCTGAGCTCCCAAGCCCCGCACTGTGGGACTCTTGTGTCCCAGAGAACCCAATACCCATCACGGCCGCTTGGAACCTTCCTGGGAACAGGGGCCCAGAGCAGTGGGAAGGACCGTCAACCCGGGGAACAGCTCCGACTGGGCAGGACACTCCACCCACCGGGTTCCCATTCCTCAACCGGTTCCCATCCCTCCCACCTGTCCGCTCATCCCATGGAGGGGCAGGCGGAGGCCCCTGGAAAACTAGCCCCATGGAGGGGCAGGCAGAGGCCCCCAACCACTCACCCCATGGAGGGGAAAGCAGATCCCCGCTGGATCACTGGCCCCATGGAGGGGCAGGTGGAGGCCCCCTGGACCACTCACCCCATGGAGGGGGCAGGCATAGCCCCCCTGGATCATTCCCCCCATGGAGGGGCAGGCGGAGGCCCCCAACCACTAGCCCCATGGAGGGGCAGGCAGATCCCCGCTGGATCACTGGCCCCATGGAGGGGGCAGGTGGAGGCCCCCTGGATCAGTAGCCCCGTGGAGGGGCAGGCAGAGGCCCCTAGATCACTTGCCCCATGGAGGGGGCAGGCGGAGCCCCCCTGGATCACTCGCCCCATAAAGGGGCAGGCGGAGGCCTCCTAGATAACTTGCCCCATGGAGGGGCAGGCAGAGCCCCGACCACTCACCCACACAGCGCACGCCCATGTCCTCCATGTGCCCACAATCTCCGCGGCCCCACGGCTCCGCCGGGCAGCCCCACAGGGAGGCCTCGCTGCCCCAGCACCCAACCTCATCCAGCCACACGGGCCCCGAGCCTGGTCTGAAGGCGGCCCCCACCAGGGCATCCACAGCCCAGCCACACCCCAGCTGCCGGCACACGACCTCGGCGTCCACCAGGTCCCAGGAGTCATCACACACGGTGCCCCAGGAGCCAGCGCGCCAGAGCTCCACGCGGCCCGAGCAGCGGGCCTCACCCCCGCGCACGCGCAGCTCGCCCTCCTCGGCAAGACCAGCCCGGGGTCAGCGGGGGGCAGGACCCGGATGGGAGAGGAGGGGAGCCGGTTGCGGGGGAGAAGGGTACCTGGGCAGCTGCCCATCGAGGAGGAACTGAGGGCCTCCCTGGAACCCTGTGTCGTCCCTGATGATCCTGCTAAGGGCTTCCCCGGAACCCTGCATCGTCGCCCCTGATGATCCTGCTGGATTTAAATAGCGGTTCGCTGGGTGTAAATGCTCAGAGAAGCTTCTGAGCAGAACCCGTGGAGCCGCGTGAGCCCACCAGCCCCAGACATGGGTGAGAGGCAGCCCCTGCGGTGACCCGTCAGGACACTGCAGCTGCCTCGAGGGCCCCCAGAGCCTGCCCACCTGCAGTCGGTGGCAGGGCCTAGCTGCACAGGTGATCCAGACCTCCTCTCCACGGGTGCAAGAGTGGGGGTGCCAGGGGGCTGAGGGGCACTGCCACAGCGAGGAGCTCCGCAGCCGGAGGCACTGGGTGCTGTCCACCCAGGAGACACCCAGGCTAGTGTGCACCGGCCTGTTCTCCCGCCAGCCCCGCTCCCCACAGCCCAGCCGCCCGCAAATGGTGGACAAGGAGGCGTCCTTCAGGGCGTTACTGCACACGGGCCCCCACGTGCCATTGTGGAAGACGTCCAGCCTCCCAGCACAGGGCCGGCACCACCTCCCAGCCTCAGGGCCACGGTCTCTGGAAGACAAGCCACTCGGGTCGGAGAATCTCTGAAGGAGGAGGCCAAAACCAGGGGCTCCCAGAACCAAGACCCAGGCCAAGCTAGGGCTTCTGACAGTCAGCTCACACCCACCCCACAGCCCCACCCGTCCCCACCCAGAGGCGGGAGCAGCTGCCCAGAGGGAGCCAGTTCAAGCCCCAGCCCTCACACTGCAATCCCTAGAACTCACCCGACTGCAGAAACCTGTCCCTGGAAATCGCTCCAGTGCAGAAGAACCCTTCTAAACGACTGCAAACATCCAGTGAGAAAGGACTTAGCCCGATCTCTGAGTCTGTCACGGGCCCTGGCTGGGCAGCGCCCAGGTAGTGTCTTGCCACCCTGGAGCAGGAAAGCCCGGGAACAGGGGGGTGTTGAGCCGACNCAGTGGGCGGCGCAGAGGAGCGCCCAGGCCCCCTGGACCCGGAGCTCCACGCGCCCCTCACAGGCGCCGCTGCCGCTGCCGTGGACCAGCCGGAACTCTGCAGGGGGAGGGGGGGTCGGCCCTGCTGTTTCTTCCCTCCCACCCAGGGTGGGGCTCCCGGGGCCCCTCCTCTGCCAGCTCCCCACCCGCCTCAGCCTCAGCGCCCGGCAGACACACGGGTGCAGGGCTCTGTGCCGGCCTTGGGGTCACATCCCTCTGTCCCCAAAGCCTGCTCCCTCCCTCTCCTCCCTGCCCGCAGCCCGCAGAAGCAGCACTTCCTCAAGGGGGAGGGCTCAGCTCCTGGCAGGAGGCCCCCTGGAGNGCAGCCGGAGGCACTGGGTGCTGTCCACCCAGGAGACACCCAGGCTAGTGTGCACCGGCCTGTTCTCCCGCCAGCCCCGCTCCCCACAGCCCAGCCGCCCGCAAATGGTGGACAAGGAGGCGTCCTTCAGGGCGTTACTGCACACGGGCCCCCACGTGCCATTGTGGAAGACGTCCAGCCTCCCAGCACAGGGCCGGCACCACCTCCCAGCCTCAGGGCCACGGTCTCTGGAAGACAAGCCACTCGGGTCGGAGAATCTCTGAAGGAGGAGGCCAAAACCAGGGGCTCCCAGAACCAAGACCCAGGCCAAGCTAGGGCTTCTGACAGTCAGCTCACACCCAACCCACAGCCCCACCCGTCCCCACCCAGAGGCGGGAGCAGCTGCCCAGAGGGAGCCAGTTCAAGCCCCAGCCCTCACACTGCAATCCCTAGAACTCACCCGACTGCAGAAACCTGTCCCTGGAAATCGCTCCAGTGCAGAAGAACCCTTCTAAACGACTGCAAACATCCAGTGAGAAAGGACTTAGCCCGATCTCTGAGTCTGTCACGGGCCCTGGCTGGGCAGCGCCCAGGTAGTGTCTTGCCACCCTGGAGCAGGAAAGCCCGGGAACAGGGGGGTGTTGAGCCGACTGTAATGCTTCCACATAGTGCAGTAGGACGCAGCCCTCTAAAAACAAGTCCAAAGGGCCGGTAATACCTCAAAAATACATGTGTGGGGATAAACCGAGGAACTGCGACGTGAGTTGCATCTGACAGGATCGTAAGGAAGTAAAATAAGCTTAGAAAATAAACGGCAGGAATCACATCTGTGACACAATAAACGTGGCCACTCGATCCCCGCCTGTCCCTGCCCCCTCACCGAGTCTACTCCCAGCCCTGGATCTGGGCTGCCCTCTGACCTTCCACCAACCAAATGCACGGGTTGAGAGTGACCAGTGCCCGCTCTGCGCCTGGGCCTCGTGAGCAACTGCCTGCCTCTGATCTCCCCTGGGAGCCCCGCTGCTGCCAGGCGGAATCGGGACATCAGTCCCCACCCCTGCCAGCAGCCAGGCCCCCCGCAGAGGCCAGTCTGCCAGCCAGCACCCGCGGCTGCCTGAGGAGCCCAGAGCACAGAGGAAGGGAGAGCTTCAACCCGAAGACACAGTGGACGCTGGACCCACCTCCACGGACGGAAAGGCCAGCAGTGCCAGCAGAGCAAGGCGGGGAGCGGACAGCGCCTAGAGCCCTCTCCCGGGAAGCAGGACGCAAGAGCAGAGCCCCCACCCCCGCCAGATGAGCGACAAGGGCGGGGAGCCAGAACAGCGGGCCTGCTACTTGAAAAGAGAGGACGGCCGAGGTGGAAGCCCTCCCCTGAGACACCCGAGAGAGCTGCGGAAACCGTTCCTAAAGCAAAACTAGGCACCGAAAGCCATCAGAAGAGGCCAAGAGGCCACACGGGCTGCCCTCCCCCTCCCAAGGGTTTCCCGGAGATAGCAGGGGAGGGAGGAGGCCCGGAGGCCCCCCGCACGTGCCAGAAGCCCAGCACTGAGATCAGCGCCCAGGCTAGATGCGCAGGAACCGCCTCGGGGATGTGTGAGCTAACAGCAGGCAACCTTCCTGCCAGGCCGCAGCAACACTGGAAAGCAGCCGTCCAGCACCCTGACAAGCGGGCCACAATCAAGAATCCAAGACAGGGAAGCCTCAGGTACAAACGTGAGGCGGGCTTCCGGCAGCGCGGGGAAGGCCCCCAGGGCAGCTCCGCAGCGAGCAGCCGCCTCTGCCCGCCCCCCACCCAGGGGCACGGAGGGGGCGCCGGGCGCGCGGCCCCGCGGCAGCGAGCGGGCACTGCGGCGTCCAGCGTGGAGCGCTCCCAGCCGGCCGGAGAGCCGCCCTGGACGCTTCCCGGCGACGCCAGGACAGCACGGGCCATCGCAGACGCACGAGCACCGAGAGCGCCCTGGAGGCCCCGTGGCCCTGCGAGGGCGCTCGGGTCTCGGCACCCACCTGAGCAGAGGGCACCGGCCTCCTCCTTGTGGCCGCAGTCGTGTCGGCCCCAGCCCCCGACGGGCACCGCCACAGCGCGGCCTCGCGGCCCTCACAGGCCAGCCCGCCATCCAGATGCGCCCGCCCCGGCCCCGAAGTGCGCCGCCCCTGGGGCGCCGAGCGCGTGCCCGCAGCCCGGCTGCCGGCAGACCACCCGGGCGCCCCGCAGGGCCCAGCC